>JAEOAE010000530.1:0-31487 GCA_036365155.1 Meriones psammophilus | reverse complement strand
CGCCGCTACGAAAACAAATTGGCCTGGTGAGGGGTTCGCTCCCGCCACTTACTTCTGTTCTTTGAAAGCTCTTGCGCACAGCAGCTTCGTCCTAGCGCCATTGGCTCAACCTTCGTGATCCAGTTCTGCGCTCCTGCCGCTGGGTGCGGTGGTGCTGGCAACGCTCGTGGTGCTAATGGCTGTGAGATATGCGTCCGTCCCCCTGCTGTTGCTGCTGCTGTTCGGGGATTAACTAACCGGAATCAGAGCTCTCTTCGCGTGGGCTTCAACGTCTCCCCACGTTTACCCCCTCTGTGATAAAAGAGAACCTCGTCTCCTGCCCGCAGAGTACAATGTATGGCGACATAATACTCATTGCTGCTCTCTTCATGAGGAAAAGAACGCTCAACAATAAAATGACAAGAGCCGCGTAACCCCTCGTAGTCTACCTCTTTCCCCAGCAAGTGGTGCAGCTCCGCCTGCACGCCTGCCCAGTCCAGATTGAGCTTCACTAAGTTGCTCTTCCCCGGCGCTTCAGCAGCACATCCGGTTTTAGCACCAGCCTGCAAGAGAACCACGGGATGCACGCGCGGCAGTCCCTCCAAGTCTGTGTTGCTGCTGACGGTCACACATACCCTCGCACAGGGGCTCTGCGCTACTACCCCCATGCGTAACCTGTTGACCACTACTGCTGCTGCACCTCCAACGCCGCAAGTACGTGAGAGACGGTGAGATTTTTTCCGTTCATTAGCACGTCACTCTGCTGTTCAGACAGTTCACTGACTTTATCGGTGCACGCACAGCCTGATCCATGATACGCAGAAGCGGTCGGCTGTTGCTCCACGCTGCTCTGACAAACGCTTAACGGGGCCCACAGCAGACGCTTCAGCGTCTGCTTCTCTGATGCTGAGTGCCATGCTTCAAATAAGACAGACGGAAACGAAAAAGCTACTTGCGCACTTGTTGGGTTGGCAGATCGCAGGGTGTCAGCAAAAGAGAGACAGCATATCATAGAGACGGAAACAAAAAGGTCAGCTTGTCATAGGCAGACAAAGGGAACATGGTCAGACGCTGCAGCAGACGTCAGCATAAGAGCATCAATCGAGGATTAATGAAGACGAATGCTGAGTAGCTGCTTCTGAGCCAGAGTAAAACGGAACGTCCAACAGGAGAAAACAATCACAAGAAAAACAAGAAACTGGATGATAAACAGATTTCACCCGTTAAAGAAAAGGAAAAGCTTCGCACGGTACAGACCACCACAAGCGGAGGCTGCGCGCTGACAACCGCGAGTGCACTGCAGTAAAACGTTGCAACGTAAAAGCGGACGTATACGTTCGTGCGCGTACGCATACACATATCCCAGTGTGAACATCTACCACCGACGAGGTCTGGCAGTTGTGTATTTACATATCTGTCCGTAAAGTGCACCGAACCCGCCAGCCTACGCATACGTACCACTGTATAAAGATGTGCTGCCGTATGGCGCTCAGTCCTGAGAAAACATTCCAACGTGCTAAAACTACGCGAGGAAAGGAAACTATCAGCAGCGGACGGTGGAAAATGCGAAGATGATTCACTGTGTCCACGTGGGCAGGACCACGCTGTAACAAGTCTTCAGCACGCACCAGGTACCAGCTTTAACGCATGTAAACTGAGTTTTCAAGATCCCAGTCGCGGGTGATTGGCAGATTAGGGCTTCCGCCGGTGCACCATTCACAAGCGCATACGTGATACATACATACGCCTAGCCATGTAGTGTGTATATATTTGTACATTCGTGTACGTGTCGTCCATCGGCTGACGCACAGATGTAAACATTATTCTGTAAAATGCAATACTCGTGTTAACAATGTGGACGTACAGAGTACCCACGTATCCGCCCTGCAGTGCCTCTTCCGAAATAGGTAACACGCCTCGGCTGCACCCTATGTGTGCTGGAGACTATAAAACTGTAAACCCTCTAGAAGATAAGCGGGTCTGCAATGAAAAACAAACAACTTGCTTGTTTTTGTTGGTGCGGATATCCTCAAAACACTCAAGGCCAGTCCTGGGTTTGCACTTCGGTGCATGGCGAAAATATAGAAGGGCAACCTCTAGATCAAAAAACAAATCTGGAATGAAGGCGAAAGAAGTTTGCTTGTATTTGTCGCCGGCATCTTATAAACAAGTACAGGAAGCTCTCAGAGAGCATCTCCCTCGCCGTCTAAACGACAAAGAAAGGACGAATGCTCCACTGCTCTGTATGGCGTCACGGCTTCAAAAGCCTCTAAAAGGAAAAAACGGGCGGTAGAGTTCGTCAAACGTAATAGATAGACAGACAGCTTTGACTGAAAAGTCCGAAGTCCCAAAGCCAGAACGTTCGCGACAGCCAACCCGCTGGCCACACATCACCCAGCCCCCTGCGACACCGCTTAGCAAACCACGACCTAGACCCAGAGACGTACACTATTACGAGCGACGATGACCAACATCAATTACGCTATCACCAGCCAAGTGAATTCAATCAATTTCAAAGAGCAGCCCCGACCTTAGACCGCTATGTTTAGGTCGGAGGTGTCCACATCGTTTCGATTTTCCTTAGCACAGGGTGTAACCTCTCATTTAACCCCATGTACGCGCGCATGCATTCAGTCGCATGCGCTTGCGTTCCGGGACTGCTCTGCAAGGTAGCTCCACGCGGCGTATATGTCTCGGACTGTAGATCAAGTAACACATGCTGTTCATCCACATCATCGGCATTGGGAGAGATGACAGAATTAGTTGGAAGATGACAGAAAAGAGTAGAGCAGTTCTTATGCATGTACGTCGCTCAGTGTATCACTGTAGCGTGTAATTGTTATGGCCTTTATGTCTGGTTACGCGTGCACTCGACTAGTTTGTCCAGGTTTTCGTACGTATCCATGGATCGTTTTTTGTCGAATGTGCGCACTCCGCTAGTTTGTTCATGTTTTTACCCAACATGAGTCATTTTTGTGCCGAATTATCATAAATACTCACTGCTTGTCATTTCTAGCAGGCCACGGAGTCGCCGTCACCCCGAATCCTCCTGTTGTCCAGCAGTGTCTGCAGGAAGTGCAGACCATTCTAAAGCCTATATACAGAGATGGACGCACGTGTTGCATGCTTCCAGAAACTGTGGATACACACAGAAAATACGTTTTATTTCGAATGATAGGGTCAGTCTTAAACGTTGATCAATAGCGTTTTCTTCGTTGTGGGCGCCCAGTACCCTTTCCTGCGTAGGTTTTATACAATTATCATACAGAGTTTCAGTGTATCTAAAAAGAAAGTTTGAGTTTGGTTAAACAGTGAGGAACGTTCATGCCATATATGAAGTTGTGGCTCAACATATGGAGACACATAAGTGTCTACTGGTGTTTTAGAGCATATGTGAGTGGACAGGCGGCAGTCCGGATATGCGGATCGTCAAATGTGCCCTTGCTTCATATAACGCGGAGTTAAGCTCTGTTGGCTGCTCAGGGTGGTGTATGTCGGGATAATCCAGGTAGCGGACTGAATTCCCTTTCTATTCTGCGTCTGCTGGATACTGAGGCGCTAAATGGCTGCAAAACCCAGCCGTCCGCGTCCAGTGCGGGCGAGCCATTGGAGTTTATACTCCGGTTTCGCAGGTGCATTGCCTCTTTATCCGGGGCAATGCCACAGCATTTTTGATAGCTGTCTCCCTGAACGCCTGTCTCTTTCATATCTGTCACCCGGTGCTGCATGCCGGTCAACACCGATCGAGGCAATCAATTTGAGAGTGTGCAGCGTACGAGTATCTAACCCTACTCCTAGAGTCAAGTTGTCCAGTTTTCTATATCTAGTCCTCCCTGAGCACGGTGTGCACTACAGAGTGTCCTTTACGTAGAGACGAGAAATTGCACAAAACTACACATGCGCATCTAATTTTTGACAAAAATCCAAGGGCTAGCTCCATTATATCTGCGTTGTCGCACGCGTGTATTCTTGACGAATCACCGACACAGCAAATTTGTGTGCCGAGGGTAACGAGTAGTGCACGAATGTCGCGCCAACACCACGCAGTTGGAGATGCCGTTGCAGAGATCGGCTCAGCGATATTCACGACAGTACACTGCTTCTGCTTGTACAGTGATGTAACACGTTTATATCTACCTCCGCAACATGAACAGTGCACATAACTTGTATCCTCTGTCCGCTCTTTAAAATATGGGTGTCCACTTGATTATACGCGGTGGACGCAAAAGTGGATTCAGCGTCTCATTAAGGCTCGGCTCAACACGTTATCACGCACTCCAGAATTGCTGTTGCGGAGCCTTATACCCGGATGCCACGAAACGAGAAATGCACCGGTAGTGCAAACAGATGTAACTTAGGTACATAGACGTTTTGGCATCAATACCTCCTCCGTTCTCGTTGTTCTCGGCGTTCCCTATACCACGTCAGGGACTGTAACATTGCAACGCTGGTTTCATAAAAAGCATGCACGCGCAGCTACGTCTCGAAACCTCTCCCATGGAGCGGGTATCGAGCAACTAAATGTCTGCAGAACTGCCCTCGACGTACGCACAGCATATATAAGGAATGCGCATCTGTGGCTGTGTCTTCTTGTGTTTGACAACGGTGGACAGTCGCATGAATAGAGAATCACCTGCGTACCACGGCGTGCGCTCGCTGGGACGTGCCACGTCACTAAGCTTGAAATCGTAAAGCGGCACTTCGTACATCGTCCAACTACAGAGAACTAACCGCATTGAGAATATTCTATTCTGTTGGATGCACGACATTTGCGCGACGCTGGGGACGTGGTCATTGGACTACGCTACTGCATCTCTCTGCAATGGTGTGGAGCTACTCCAGTAGTGAGCAGGCGGTCAACAGAATACAGACTTTCTTCAAGAGAGAAGTATGTCCCTACGATGCTACAGCAAAACGTAATTCTCGCCTCCTGCCTGATCTGGCATTGCGGTCTAACTGGTATGTTCGACTTTCTTCTCGTGTATGCGAGTGGTGTCCGCTTGGTGTATACTGCACTGCTGCTCCATGAAGTCTGATGTAAACCTCCTTGATGACCGTTCTGATCAGTCTGGATCCTGTTACATGTCACGGTCCTTTAGCTGCATTCACTAAACCAGTTAGTTGGCTCATGGGTCCGAGCGTTGCGCCTCTACTTGTATGGTGGTTTTGGCAGTGAGGCGATGAATCTGTTGGTAAGATTCGGTTGTGGCTTGCTCCAATAATGCGTGACTAACTCTTTCTTCTGGAAGTAAACCCTTCCGCCAAACCCAGCGTTGCGATGGAAGGAGATGCGGCATAGGACTGAAATAACTGGGAACTGTCAAATAGAGAATTCGATTGTGCTATAGTCCCATTAAGACAACGGCGTAGATGTGGCTACAGACGGAGCAGAAGACGTGGGACGAATCAGAACCACCAAACATTGTGTGAAGAGGAGGAAGATAGTGAGAACCGCGCGGAAAGTCAGCTTTTTGCTTGACTGCGTGTCAACGCGACATCGGGCATGCCACTCCCACAAGGAATGGCTCAAAAGACTGGTGCAAGTAGTTTTGAAGCTGAAGATACTTCTGGAGGGTCAAGCAGACCGGCTGCGGGAAGTTTATCACCTGCAGAAACAAGCGAAGGTTAGAAGACGGAAAAGGAAAATGACGGAATTTTAAGATAGTTTGCGGTACACGTGCCCACAAACACACGTTGAAGTGAAAAAGGGAGTAGACTCGTGCTTGTTATATATGTGCATGATTGGGTCGTTAGAATTCTACCAGCAGCATACGGAGACACGTGAACTAGAAAATATGCACTGAAGGATAAAGATTTGAAAAGCTTACGTTCTCGCCACGATAACTCAGTGGGTACACTGGATCACCAACCTGACACGTGGAGCACTCAGCATTAGGAAAACATTAACTTTTCTGTCCTGCGTATGGTTTGAACATGGCGGCACTTGCAGTTGTGGGAGAATATCAAGTGCGAGTGCCTTGATAGTTGATGTCGGGGGAGTATAGGGCTTTCCGTTAGCGTGCTGCTTGTGCCTGACGTTAAAAACAGGCGCAAGCGAGGGTCGCCGACGTGACTGACTGTTCAGTTGCAGTACCACTGTGGTGAATGTCAGACTTCTATGACATTTGTGTTCACGGTTCACCTACGAGGAAAGACACAGGCGGCCAGGCAGCCTGGCGCATGTTCTTATATGTTGAAGACGGACGTACATTCGCAAAGGTAGACTGGGACTATGGGACTATGGCCCTGCACAGGTGGACTGTTTCAAGCCATAGTTGAGTCAGAAAGCTGTCACACACATCCACGTGGTGAACAGGTATCCCTAGTAGAAAAGCAAAAGGGAGTGCAGGGCGAGTATTCCACGTAGGCGTTGAATAGCACACCACATCTATATGTATACAGACAAGCACGGCATCAGGAATTCAACACATCTGCAGTTTCTCACGTGCACGACCGAGTTTCTTTCTATATGTCGGTTGTCTGCTGTTGAGTATTTACGAATAAGTGGTCATAACTGCGTACATAAACAGTAAACGTAAGCATACACTCCTGCAGTGTGACACTAATGAGACAGACGAACAGCAAAGTTGTGCAGGGCCTTCCACGGAGTTCGGAAGATACGCTTAGGTAAACACTAATTCGCGTCTCCGCCACTTCACATCAACTGGTACTCAATGATATGGGGAAAGGTCACGGCTCGCCCCATATGTGCCGCGCACCGCGGCCTCTATATGCACATCCTAATGTGCGGCCCCTCCCACGCAAAGGCAGCGTAGTACGTGTGGTGAAGTTACTTTCTCCGGTAACACATATCAGCAGAAAAGATGTAGGCTCGTTTTGCCTTGAATGTGAAATGTGCCATATAGCTCTTTATCAGTACATCTCAGCGCATCGTACTGTTCCGCTAACTGTCATTAAGGCAGGCCACAATCTGAGCTGAAACTGAGTTCCTCAAGGACGGATGGCTTTAAAATGCCATGTTTGATGTCTTTAGATGCAATAACAAAACTTCCTCTAGCGCAACATGAACACACCGCGGGCTGCCGAACGTGAGGCTAGGCATTTGGTCAGAATCTGCACACTTCACCTTCACGCTTTGCCCGGCGTACTCAGTCGGCAGGATAATGTTTGCTCCTGGGGACCATATACTGCTTACGACAGTCTCCCTTCATCTGCTTTCACCACCAGCCCTTGAATGTGCGCTCTAGCCTACGAATTTGGACACACGAAACGTCTCTGTCTCTTCTGCTGCCCCATGAATAACGTCATTCTATGTACAGGAATTTGCACTACGGTAAGAATCACATCATATGGAACTAACTCACCGTGTGTCGCGACAGCGTCCCCGTTATAGAAATGTTCAGGGCGTAGAACCCAAATACAAATCTGATTCCATCTCGCATGCTGGTGGTTGATATCTTGCAGAAAAAGCCGGGAGCTTCCACGCCGTTCCCGAATACGCGTTCGGTAAATGGGCCGAGCGCCTGAGCCGCATCGTGGCTCGATTTCTGATGTGGATTTTTTCCGTTAACACCTTCGAGTCTTCGTCCCTCTCAAACTTCTCGCTCTCCCCGACTACAGGAATGACGGGATCCTTCGTTAAGCGACTGTTCGGGCTTCTGATAGACTGCTGGTCTTTCTGCTTGTCGGCACTGTGTTTGTCCTTGTTCGGAACCATCTGCCTCATATGTTCTGCAGAGCCGCGCGGGCACACAAATGCTTGTCAACACATTTGCGGAAGTGCGCGCGTCCCGTAGGGCACTTATTTTGTGTGACTAGATACGGGGTTGACCTTTATGGCCTTACACCGTCTTCTGCGGTATATCGTTAAGCGTAAACAACTTTGTTTTTGCATGTCTCCGTGTTACTGTGTGTTTGTAGAATTTTCGTGTGTACGTGTGCGGGCTAATGTAGAGGCGAATCGTGGAAGATAATTGTCGGCCTTTTTATCATGACACAGGTAATTCGGATACACTGGGCTGGGTACGTCTTGTTCAAAGACAATATTGCAAATAGGTGGGTGTGTCCGGCTGCTCTGATCTGTCTGCACGTGTGTTCATTCGTCTGTGCTGGTGCACATAACCGCAACAAAGCTGTGCACTATACCGGGAGTAGACCGCCCTCATGGTTACGAGCTAATGGACGAAGACAGCTCGCGAATTCCTGCTCATATAAGCATCCAACACTTTCCTTGCAGAAGACATAGTGGTTCATGGCTATTCCTACAGTTATCACTAGTCACTATAATTACTAGAGAGCACCACTTTGTCTCGTGTCACCAGACGGAGGTAACAGAACAGTGTGGGGCCTGCTGCCGACTCTCGCCATTGCAGAAAAGGAACTAGAGCCACATCCTAGACACTCCCTAGCAGTACACTTTCTGATGCTTCAGGAGCGCCAAACAAAGAAGATCGCACAGGAGGAATATCAATGCGCGAAAAACTGAAGCATCACACGGAGGGAATATCAGGTCAAAACAGAGTTTGCCATTTGGGAAAAGTCAGAATGGTACTTCCTTTACGCGCTCATGCTTCGCAGCTGAGTAGCGATGCAGATTTTCCAACGTGCCTCGGCTCACCGTCGAGGTTTTTCGGATTAGCCAGTCCCTATGTTGTTCTCGGGCACTGCATGAACAAATGCTGGTACACTACGCCTACACACTGGCAAATCCAAAACTAGTATGCTGGCATTTGTTCCTCACCTCAGATCCATTTCTGGAGGAATTAGTACCCTATTAATCTTGTAAGAGGCGCCATTGGAGTTTTCAATCCTCGGCGGGTCACTCACAATGTTGGCGATGTCGTTAAGTACGTATATATCTGGCACTTTCCTTCCTATTCCGTTGTTGTCCCACCTGCCTCTGGTGCTGAACTTTGATTAAACTTCCTTCCCAGCTCCTAATCATTCTAGACGCTCCCAGGGAATTTCTTCTACGTTAACAATTTCCTGCAAAGCGCAGCAGCGACGCCGTGGCGAAGGACTTTCCTTGAGGACGAGACACCCAGAGGTGGTATGAACTAAGTCGGCAGTTCAACTCCTTGCCACACGCACACGAAGGTAAGCCTTCATATTGCCGTAGTCACTTTGCTGTATGTACGTGTAGGACGGCATGTCTATGGCATACGCAGGTTTTGAGTAGGAAAAGAAATCCTCCTTCTTCTTGCCCGGTACTTATGGTGGAACGCTCAAACAACTCCGATAAGTGCCGGTCACCAAGAGCTATGAGACAAACCATACCCTTTTATCGCCACTTTCAGAGGACTACACACCTCACCTGTGGAATGATATGGTACTGAAGGATCCTCCATTTGACTTCCCACGGCAGCATGTGAATGTCTACTGGAAGCAGCGCGTGCATTGCTTCATTTGTGGGCATGAACGTAGTCATGTCTCTGGTCTGTTCCATGTAGAATGTGGCTCCGCAGTCTTGCATGAGCTTGCGGAATTCACCCAGTTCCTGCAGGCGTTACAAACGTCCCATTCACTTCCGTCATTTACAGGGAAAGTGCAGATATCCTTCGTCGGTCGGAACGGGCGACCAACGGAACTTACGACCTTGCAGAAGTGGAGAAAATGGGACTGCGCAAGAGCAGACAAAACCTAGGGGCCACTGTATTTATACCAGGCGCTTCCTTTTTCTTTACAGACTGTGTGAAACTCCCAGGTCTCTTGACGCATTGAGGGAAAATCCGAGACTTCACCTCACAATGCTGAAAAACATTCTCTCTGCGTGCTGCCACCGTATAGCATCTCGCGAACTGTTCGTCTGTCTGTTCACAAAGAAAGGTGGACTCAAACGGTTACCCATGGAAAAGCACGCTGTTCTTTGCTCTTCGTGGTTGCGCCGTGACAGCGTCTCCGCACGGAAGAACAGTGTTTCTGCTATAAAATCAAAACATTTTGGAAGAAGATCTTGTTGACGTCATAGGCGCTACGGATCCATGTCGGCTTGTTCGGACGGTGGCTAGATGCAGAATTGTGGGGGTGGATGGTCGAGGGATTGAAGGTTTCGACAGAAAGGACTGAGGCAGTCACTGTTCGTGGTAAAGCTGTCCGGCGACGCGCTGTTTCAGAGGCGCCTCGCGCGACCCGGCGACACGTCCAGAGCGCACATGACACAATAAAGGCAACCTGCCGCTGCAGCGGAGCCGTTTACCTCATTTTTACAGAGGTATTTTCAAATGCAGGGCGGTGAAATGTTGCGTCGAAATTGTTAAACGTGGTGAGAAAACCGTCCCGACTCGCCAGGAAACACGTGAAAGAGAAAATGTATTGCCAGCACGCTTTACCCAGAAATGGGGAAAATCTATTTGCTGTTTTCTAGCTGATCTACCCGCTGGCCTCTTCAGTCTAGTTTAAACAGAGTGGTGACTTTCTTAGAATTGGCTTTTGCTGTATCTCTGCAAATGTAGCTCTCAAAGCAGGCGAAATAGAAAACACAATTTTAGGGAATCAGGAATGTTTGATAGAAGGCACTAGGAATCACACAATAATTGACGTTACTCTCTTTCAGTGCATCGTACATGTATCCCCCTGCCAAACGTCCACTGCTTTGGCCGCCGAAGAGTTTGGAGAGTGGAGCTGTTAGTCCCCAAAAGGAGTACAGGTCAGCTTCAAACAGGGCTGAAAAATCCTGTTTCACCAGCATAGCGAGAAACTCCACGTGATACTAAACCAGTTACCTAGGCCACCCAGGAAGGCAAAAGACGGCGGGTCGCTTGTGGCGTACTTAGCATCCAAAACAAGTGTCATGGCATTCTAAAAACGGACGTGTCTACGTGTCACCTGAGTAATGTCAAATCAACGCGCCTCTAATGTACAGATGTGTAAGAGACAGGTAATACAAGCGACTTCAGGCGCGTGGTAGTACGTTCTTTTCCTCCTCAACATCTGCGGGCATCTTACGCTGCTGGAACCAAAATGGGAGTTAAACAATTTTGTCTAGTAGAAAGCCATTCCATTCAGAGGCGAAGAAATAAAGACTATTGTGAACGTTGGCCTGTTTTTTCTACTCGACGCATTAGCAACTTCCACCAGAAAGTAGAATCGTTATGTAACACCTTCTTCAAAGAGACGGACAAAACATTTGCGTAGAGTAGAGTACTGACAACCTCGAAAAAACCCACGTCAACGCAAAGTCTGTCACCTCAGAGCGAGAGATTACGCAGGAAAGGACAAGTCTGGAGCCTGAAGCGGACTTCTGTGCAGGACGCAGTGACTTGGATGGAAAAAATCGGGTTTTCTGAGTTTTCTTCAGAGTTAAAGGTCTCTGCAAAGCTCCCGCAACGTCTAGTTGTGAGTGCGCCTATAAGAGAAGCCGCGAGCGGAGTGCGTAGGGGTGGACCCGGCAGAGGCTCTCCCGTAGACTCCTGACACCGCTGAGGGGTTCGCTTCGTCTTTCACAGGTTAATGACGACTTGAAAGTCGCTTTCAACATTTCAGGGCCTGCTGTCGGCCTTGTCGTAACTCTGCTCAGCTTGCCGCTCGCCTGTAAACATTCAGTCGGACAACCAGAGACGAACCCCTTTCGTGCAAACGCAGGGTATAAACCAGAGTGCTTGGGCAAAACTTGCTCTTCGGACGTTCGTTGGTAGTATGGGACCTTTTACAGGCGAAAAAGAAAACAAGACGTCTTTCCTTGCATGTAAACATTAAAGTCGACTTCCTGCCTACACAGGTGAAGGAAGGCTGCTATACCATCCGCTGTGTTGTACACTGAACAGCGCGCGAAGGGCATTACTCGTCCAGAAAGCATTGCATGTCATGCCTTATGCCCTCTGTACCGTTGCTTTAATACTAAGCAGTCACGCCTTAGGTCCGTTACATTAGCGTGACGCGCACCTGCAGAACTACAAGCAGGTGGGACTTGCAAAAACATGGCTCGTATACCAGGATGCTCAGCAGGGCATACAAATTGTGGGTGAAGACGTAGAATCAAATTCAGGGTAACCAACACGCTAAGGCAGTTAGACAAGGCCGAGGTAACAAACCTGCGTACTGCCTGTGGTTTGGATTCGCGCCCAGCTGATAACGTTCGAGCTCCTTAAGGTCGATAATGTCATATTCTATTTATGCAATATCGGATTTCTTGTTTTCAGTAAAAAGAGTTGAAACCTATAAAGAGACAACCCGAGTATTCGACATTCACTCATCTTTCGAATGGAACTGTCACCGCGCGCTGGGTCAGCTAGTACGTATGAAGTGTAGCCCGGGTAAAACAAGAATGCGCAGGTAGCAAACATGCACGCGAACGCACACCTCCAAACTCAAATTGAAAGCAGCGCAGTGGATGCACCAGACGTTTGCAAGTGATACTTGTGGAACCGCAGCACTTATTGGAATGCTTGTCTCGCAAGCCCGCGTTTCCGCCGGCGAGATATTCATTAGAATACACCCCTGTGCGGAGTTCGATAAACTGTGTCTTCCCAAGCGCACCCTATTTTTATATAGGGCTCATGGACGCGCATATAAACGGCACGTGCTCAGCACCAGAAAAGTTTGTTCATGGTGTAGTGTTACTTATTTTACTGTATACCCACGATGCTGACGAAGGCGACGACGCACATACTTCCGAATCTACGTAGAACGCAGATTCATTTCCGATAATTAATTTGAACTAGAAAAGGTATGCACACCAGCAAAGACTGTTCTATAAGTTTCTGGTGTTGACTGTAGAACCCAACAGGTTGTTGCATCTACTAGGCGACCCCTGGTGAGGCCGTCCACTGAAACTTTTTAGCCAGAAGTTGTACGTGGTCCATGATGCATCCTGTACAAATAAAACGCACGCCGAATTTGAATGAGTTACGCCCTCTGGTTGAGGTAGCCGGAAGCATCTGAGCACGTGCTCTGAGGGGTCCACGCGCGCGCATGCTGATGAGAAATCTTCCATAACGATAAAATAAGCTGATCACTGCAGCTGGAGATGAAAAACTGTCTACACATGGGTACACTTCTGTTGATGGTACAACGATTAGCCTATGGTAGTACGTCTCTTCCTTTCAGCAACGAGTCTTTTTTTTTCAGCGCCGCCGTCTTGCAACTCGTTCTGTCTCACGTGCCGCTACAAGAGCGGGTGCAGGAAGAGTGTCATTCAGTTTGCCTTTCAACTGATCTCGCGGTGTCCTGTGGAAGCTGCCGAGTTTCCCTGACGTAACCTACAGAGATGGTTGTTTACGAAATGGTCACGGCTCTCGACGCAGTAGCAGCATGTAAACTTCGTCTATGTGCCCATATGTCCATGCCGAAACTTTAACAGCATTAACGAGGACATATGGTATCTGCTGCCCTGCACCAAGTAGGACTTCAATACACGAACGTATTCCTTGGACGACGCACTTCTATGTCCTTTTTCGAGTGTGTGGCACACCAAAGGACGTCAGTAAGAGTCTAAACAAATTGTTACACGATGCGCATGCGTGCTGACGACAGACTGTGTTAGCGTGAGAACCTCGAACTTCCGCCGGTCACTGCTTACGCTGACTTTTTCCGTGAGCGTGTCTTGATTCGTGGACCCCCGCTTGTGATTACTGATGGTGCCGAGTCAGAGTGGCGCAGCTAGGAGAAACGAGAGAGAAAGAGCCCGTGTACTTAGTGGACGAAACATGACTGGTACGATATATGCCTGGAAGCCCCTGTTGCAGTCAGGGAAAGATGAGACAGAAGAGCCCATGCATCCAGCACGAACAAGACCTAGAGCATGGAGATCCCCAATGCCTCCATGATGCATAAAATGTGCAAAATGCTTTTCCTTGTGGAGAAGGAGGCTTTGTGGTCACCTGTCTTCGGTTCACTTTCTTGATCTGCCACTGGGAGGCGCATGTCCTTGCACCTCACACCCACTTTTTCGACCCCTGTCACGCCGTCACTGTGCTGCCGAACCAATTGAGGAAAGTCGAACCTCTTGACAGTAATATAAATGCCTTCACGTGCAGCTGCGTCGAAGAAAACGTCTTCGCAAAGGTCGCGCGCCGCAATCCTGAAGGCGGAAAAAGTCTTTCTGATGGCGCAGCTCGTACGGGTTGACAAGCATGGGACTCCTTCTCCCGCCCGATCCGGTTCCCAGAATTTTTCGAAGTACTGTTCAAACCTCCTGAGTTTTGAGTGCTCCCCGCTCGCGTACGTTTCCATCTCTACCCATGGTCTCTCTCATTGTGCAGCGCACTGCCACTATGTTCTCTCCAGCCACCGCCCTTCACCACAGTATTGCACCTGTTTATGGTCCGACGTAACCATTGTGTGCTGCACATGCAACTGATGTAGATTGCGTTGAAAGAGCACATATCCACGCTGCAAGAGGATTTCAAGACTGAACTTAAGTACGCTTAAGAACACTCCTACACACTGTATGAATTCGCGTGCAGTCTACAGTGAAATTTGCGTAAGCTCAAAACTACAGCAGAGAATATAGTACCAGGCCGAATTGTGACGTTTCAATTGGGCAGATATCCTCAGAGCAACTTCAAAACTGCCACTTTGACTTCCTACCAAGTGTGCAACTCCCATCCCTGTGCCTCGGTGTGCGTCCTGTATCTCGAAAAGAAATGTACATGTACACAGGAATGGACTGTCATGTTAGCGGCTACTGGCTTCCCGCGTCTCAAGCGGCTGAGAGACAGTCTCAGACTACTGAGCTCTTCGGTTGCCATCCACTTTAGATGCTGCTCGTCCAGATTTGAAACGTTCTGGAGCAAAACGTGCTCCTAACTTTTTCCCCAAGTTTGACGCTTACTGCTCTTCAAAAGCAACGCTTACGTCAACTTTTATAGGCAGCGAAAACTGGCGGCTTTTTTGGCTCTTCTGCGTTAGAATATTCCAAGCGTACTTTCTGTAGCGCCTCAAAATTCTTCTGTTTGACTTTAATAATTTCGACAAGGATCATCTGAGGTGTCGCTGCACCGTACGTTACATTGTGCTACGTGCGGGAACGGCTGATTCTGCTTTGTCACCTTGTCACTTCGGGAAGAAGATGGCGAGACACCGGGCAGACAGCTCACCAGTCATTATGCACGCGGTCGGCCGTCGTCCGCAAATGTTTCCACCGCGCGAGACCTCGAACAGAACAGAATTGCATCCTACGCCGCGCAGTGTACTAACACCTAGACGTACAATCGCCCATTGGTAAAAACTGGGGCATACATGCTTACAATGGTGCACTACCATACTCATTTCCGTAGTGGTTCAGTGGTCGGGGAGGAATACTTTTGTTCCATTAGCGCGCATAACTCAAACGCGTCAGTACAGCATACGTATTCATATATGAATGCAACTCTAATATAGCTATGTGGCGAGACATGTTGTCGCACGGCACCCATGTAAACCAGCATGAACGCATTCCAGTGCGCCTGCACATGCGCTTAAAAACTATCATTTCTGCACAAACATTGAGCAGATTTTTTCCCACGTGAGAAGTGATCCATACAGGAGCGTTGGAAACGCAGTCCATAGTCTACTCGGAAGGCAATATAATTGCTTTTGCACCTTCCAGGCTGGTTTGAATGAAGTTGTCGGAACGTTTAGCAACTGTCGTCAGCTGCGTGCAAGCTTAATGATCTCAACATACCTGGCCATCCAGGTTTACTGACCTACATTACTTTCTTCTGAGCCCCACCCGGCGGCCATCAGTTCTTCCACTATATTGACAATGTATCTGCTAAACCTTCTAGATAGAGTGTGTTGCATTTATATCATTGATAAGCTACGTAGTTCTCAGCCGATGACGGTCCTTCGTTCGACCAGAACGTGGACAGGGGTGATAGCTTCTGGCCGTACATGCGCTCGCTGCTTACCGCGTTCTGGTCCCACTGGTTTTGGAAAAATTGTATGTTCAGGCTCTACTTGACAGCTAACCGACACACGCCCTATCCGTGAAAAGTTAACGTACATTGGGCCAAAAGGTTTACACACGCACCACCACATCCGGGCTATAAGCAAGAAAGCATCCATATCGCAGAAGTACATTTCAGTCTCACGCCTCACTCGGGCACACTACACGATAAAGAGTTTCCACATAGTATGCCGTACTGGCGGACCCGCCCGTACGCAGCAAACCCGAAAGCTCGCAGCAGAATACTCAGCGTAATTTTTACCCTCGTCATTATGCGGAGATGTAATATCTATGCATGTTCAGGAAACTAGCAGGTGTAGACTTGTAGGAGTTGCACAGTAAACAAATGTTGTGTATACAAAACTTGTTTTCAACAAGATATTCCCGTAAGAAGCTACTATGTCCTGACAAACGCAGGATGCCCCACTTTTAAAAAATATGCATGTTCTGAGCCCCCACACTGATCTAACCTGAAACTCAACGGCTGTACATCAAATAAGAAACAACCAGATTCTTCTAACTCAAAGACTTCGTTGCGATCATACTAATCAACGTACCTTTGTGATGTACAATCATCTAGTATTCTATACATATTGACTGAGGAATGACAAATACAGTCCTGTACCTGCTGGTGGTCGCCAGCGTCTCACAGACGCATCATCTCCTGTCTGAAAGGCGAATCATAGCACACGCAGTATCATAAACTGATGTAGGAATAAGCACACCTGCACGCCTATCAAATTAAAGCACTTTAGTCACACAGCGCTGCCATCGCCAAAGTGCACTGCACACATCTGTCCTTCACTTTTCGGCCGCACGCTGCACGTACAATATAAAACACTAACGGACACACAGTCGTATTTAAAAATTAGCCTGAAAAATTGACGTGAAAGTCCAGTGGGAACAAGGAGCTCCATCAAAGTAAAATGGTACTGTCACCATATGACATGATAACTATAATGCACTAAATTATTCAGTATTTCAGTCTATATATACACAAGGCAGACCGACAGTACCAGTGACAAGCGTAATACGGCAAAGCGTGATACGTATTGAGGCCCAATCAAATACAATCTGTTCAAAACACACGATATTGACAAATTGACAGTATATCGCTGCGTCAATAAAGTCTTCAAACAGGCCTCTATAATACTGGTTCCCAACTTCATGGTATTTCCAACAAAATGAGTCCCGCTATGCAACAAAATGCCATCTAATACGGAAACGTCATCTGCAATTCAAGGCATAGGCACTTCATCGCCTAACGAGACATATCTTATGCACTGCTGCACATGTCTCTGACGGAACACGGGCAAACGTTGTATCGTATGCAAATAAGGTTCAATGGGCACAAAATAGTTCACAAATACTTCCTCCTCTTTCCACGAAACGTGTCACGCCATCTTTATTAGACAGCGCTTTGCGCCCACTGTAATTGCACAGACGGATCGCTGGTATAAAAGAAGTTCTGACTCTGTGTAAAATCAGCCGACAGCATGGTCTTGAATGCACGAGCAGCGAGCGCACGGACAAAATCCTGTTCAAGGACTCCCCATCTCATCGAGCACAATTGGTGACGCAGATGCTGAACCCAGATAGACCTACCCGAATGCGATAGTAATGGACTTCTTAGCTCCTGTCCGCGGCTTGCCTTTTGCGCCGGCTGCTCCACGCGCGTTCCACAAATACCTGAAGTATTTCAATCGGTTCACACAGCCGAAGTCTCCTGTTCTGTCCCCGCTGTCCCTGAATTCCCAGGCTGTGACGTACCACCAAAGTCCGTTCCACCTTTTTCTTCGACGCCACGACGCTCTTGCTCCTTCCTTTGCTTCTGAAGGCCACGCACCGGATTGTGGCTGTCCGCACTGCTGGAGGTTCGTCTCCCAAGTCGCGGGATTTCGCCGCCGCTAGCTCGACAGGGTGTAAAATGCATGCTTAGCACGTCGTGCGCCTCTTCCACAGCCGCCAATCCTATCCTTCTTGCCTCGACAGTTGTCGCCACACTTTCTCCGATGTCACTTACGAACGGAGGTCGCATTCTGAGCTTCTATCTGCTACTACCGCCTGCAAGCGGGTTCGAGGGAAGCTGTCATTGCTCACGAACGCCAGTTGGTTGGCTGCAGCACCGCCCGCGTTACACCCAGTATATGCAGCACAAATCTTCTGGTAGCCAGCCACGTCTTGCCGCCGAACCCTAGTATTCCACTCCTACAACTAGCAGTCCCAATCCCAACCCAGCCAACCGCGCTATCGGGCGCCGCCCCAGCAACGTAAGTCCTCCCAGCCCCATCGAGATTGTAAGGGTAGCGTTCGCAGCGGCACTCAGGAGGCCGGCTGATTCTTCAGTGTGCGCGGGACAAAAGAAGCTCGATGAGTGCCGCTGCTGCCACCCCAAGCAGCAAAGGCAGCTGCAGATGGGCAGCCAAAAATGTAGGACTTATCAGACAAAGCAGCAGATGACTGACGCTCTCTGTTTCTGCGGAACGCGCGGGCGCAGTCAGCTGACTGTGCTGTTGGTGTTGCGGCGGGTTGCCGGTACGGGAGATAGCGGGCGCCGCTGACGGCGACGGTGTGTCTGGGGCAGGCGTTATATGGGTCTGTCCAGGAAACTGCAGGTCACTCGAGGAACCTCCTGCCAGAAAAGATGGTAAAAGAGGCGGAAGATTGCCGGAAAAGAAATCCCAGGAAGGAAGTCGGAACAGGTAAAATAGGGTGTGCAGGACAAAGGAGGCAGCCCGTGAAGTCTTCAAGAACGATTATTGTAAACGTGTGACATGCTGCTGAAAAAAAAGAAACGACAAACGCCTGAACCAATTTGAGACATATAGCTGCAAGCACAAGACAGGCATAAAAAGAACCGAACTGCAAGTATTGTCTTCTCTCCCCAGGTTTACAGTAATATCAGGGCGAAGCCGGACAGCAGAAAGGCAAATCTTCTATTTTACCTCTCTTCGCACAAGGAACTTCACATTTCCGAAGACATCCAAGTTTCAGGTCATATGTGACGTACGTATACAACAACATGCACCATAGTCTTTAAACAGACAGTGAGAGCTGTCGGCTGCTGCAGATTTCCTTCGGGCGCTGGAGTTGTATCCAGAAGAATTTATCACGAATCGCACAGGGACTAAAACCATCCCTACGCTCATTTTGGAAACCACTGTGACCTGACACCCTCAGAACTTCTCCGCGGGCACATCTCCATTACGTGTGATGTCTACTTTTTCTCTCCGTGTGCACTTAACTACCACTACCAGCTGCAACAGCAGTATTTCCACATCGTTAACAGGCAGTCACGTATGTGTGCACATCACTGGTACCTTTGCAAATCTGCGAACTGTGCACGTATGCACATTTCTACGCGTGCATAATTGAATAGCGGACAGAGGACGGCAGAGACGGAGTTGGAACAGCGGGAGTCTTTAGCTCTACTGACGTCTCTGTAACTGGCCGCAGCCCCGGCATTGTGTTTCAGTTTTTCATCATGCATCTGTTTCGGGCTGCCCAGGGTGTCTACAGCGCTGATTTCTTCCGAAATTTACTGCCCAGTTCGCTGTACGCACTATAAACCAATCCGTCACTGCGACCACACCTAAACTCTTCCTTTCCAGCCTCCTACAACAAGAAGCGCTGTACCACCGCTCATAGATCCCGAAACGCCTGCAGCCATCGGCAAAAAATGTTCCTGCTTTGGCACAAGATGTATAGGTACCAGCTAGTCCCCTGCCTTCCTGGACGGTCCGACGGTAGCTCCTCTCTCCAATAACCTCTGCAGAATCTGCAATGCAAAGGCTCGTTATACATGCAGCGTCGGTTTGCAGGAAATGTTCTGCTTCATCGTCAGCGGTTTTCGCTTTGTCGCTTATCACTGCAGAACCCATCGCCGTCCGTCTCTGTGTTTTGTCAACCCTACGCACGCTACGACTTTCCAGCCAGCGGGAACCGAGCACAATCTTCAGAGGGATGCGGGAGACGGTGATACTGATTTCTTTACTTTCACTACCCCCATCCGCAAAATGCAGCCCGGCGGAGATGCAGGTGTGCATGCATACGCTTCGGCCACCGCAGAACGCCTGTCTTGCGATAGCAACGGTCCCGCCTTCGCATCCTGGTGCTGCTGCCGCTGCTGTTCACGCTGTAATGAGAGAACGGCGTGCCTCGCCCGTGCCCGTGACCAGCGTAACAGTCTCCTCCTCTACTGTACGCTGCAGGCCCCTGCACTGCTATGTTTTCTTTTCGTTTTCTGTTGATCAAGTTCGGTGTGAGCAAAAGCAACAGTAAACCCCGAGAGGATGATACAACCGCAGGAAAGCTCAAAAACGACCGCCTGCGGTGATAATCAACTGTCCGTACAAAGCTGCCCTATCCGGCAATGACGAGATCGATTTAGTAGACCACGTAAGCGTTACAAGACCCGCTATCACTAGAACTCCCCTAAAAAAAGAGAAGAAAACCAAAGCACATGAGAAAGAACAACGAATGATGACTCAGCTCTCAGTGCACCGGCGCGCTGTACCATCACAACGTTGCCACACAAGAGCAACTATCTACGCGTGCCCAAATGCACATGACAGTATAATACAGCACAGAAGTCCAGGAAAGCGTGCACATGATCGAAGCGAAAATGTTTCTGTGGCGCTGAACTTACTCCCAAACAGAGGCACAATAAGATCAGAGGAGGGAAAACATACAACTACACGAAAAAGGAGCAGAGAATAAAAATCAGTAGGAGAAGCGCTGCGTGTTTATTCTCTTGACGTCAGATGTCCCACAGTACAACAGAGAGAGGACACTCAGATACAGGAGCCACCACTACACAGTCGCAATCCGAACATCACAGCTGCACGCGCAATAGTAACAAATAGAGCAGACAAGCGAGAGGACCTGTACCCGCGTTCAGTACTATGTGGTGTCCGCACGTGAAAAGAACAGCGCAGTCGCACATATTCTGCCGATGCTGTTGTAACCTTCAGTAATACCTACACTGCTAAGTTCATCTAAAATTCACTATATTTTAAATAGAAGATATATCCCTGGGTAGTTTCTGCACGACTGCACACGCAATGGTAACAACAGAGGAGACAAGCGAGAGACCTTTGTATGTGCACGTCCTCGCGTAGTGTCCGCACGTAAAACGAACGGCGCAGTCGTCGTACGCGGCTACTACCGACGCTGTTGTACTCTTTATATCCTATCTACAATGCTAAGCTCATCTGAAATACAATTAGATTTTTAAACAAAAGACAGAACTGTGGAAGAATTTTAACAGAGTGTACTAATTGCTAGATTATACAAAGATAGTTTCGTGAAACACACATACACACGTAAAATAGTGTGCGCTGTGGCTTTGTCAACACCGCTCAAAGACGGGTGAACCTGGCATGCCTCTAAACAAGACCTGCGGTATTCTCTGATGTTCTAGTTTGCGAGACAAAATGTTACCCGCGTGCACGTAATCCTAATGAAGGAGGTTCGCACTGTATTCTCTACCACTCACGGACTGAATGGTCGGCTAACAGGACTCGGCCGTAACCCGCCGTTCTCGCTCAACCCAAACGTATTCTTTCGTTCTTCCTCGACGCACACGTGTGCAAGCAAAGCACGACTTTATAATCGGTTATCACCTATAACCTACGCGTGGTATGTGATCAAGTTTTTACGTGTAGGACGTACAGAAAATAAACTGGACCGGGTGGACTGGTTGGACCTCGACGTGGTGGAAGAACAAACAGCGTAGCTTCGGATACGAGGAGACAGGCCACACCACCACCAGAGCCACATATCACATACTTTGCGTACGGGCGAAGAGACCTGCACATACGTAAGGTATGTATCTCACTGTGTCACCTGTTTGCACTGATGCTACGCACCTACAGGCGACAAGCTACTGATGGTACAAAAACTGACCTCAAGATTGACTCGATGAATCAGCTCTTCAAGAAGTAGCGGGCGAGAAGTACGACGAAGAGGATCTGTAACGCTGCGAAAACCTGTCAGCGTTGGCTGGCACAGAGAAAGAGAAAATTATCGACAGCAACGGGGAAACGACGCATGCAGGTAGTTCCCAGCATCCAGAAGCCGTCCCATCTGAAATGCTCACAGCTTTTCCTTTCAGTTCCCACAGGCGCTGCTATTGGACGCGACATCGAGACATTCACGTACGGCATCTACCTTTGGTCCTTGGAGACGCTTCTGATCCGACGTGCGCTGCAGTTACCGCTGAGTACGACTATTTAGTGTCTGAAAAAGCGTATTTGGCTGACAAGCTCTTTCTGGTGTTATGCGACCGTCAGGCGCCTCTACAACCAGTTGTTCGGCAGGTTTCGCCCCAGCTACAGCCGCCACAGAGCTCCAACAGCAGGTAGAAATATTTTCACAGGGTGAGACGGTATTCACGCTGCTGGTCGTGCTCACGGGAGAATGTGTACTGTTGAACGATACAGTGGTAGCAGCACTGTCAGCGATTGCCGGCAGGTCACATCAGCAGCACAACTCTGCACGCTCTGTCCAGGTGGGATGGCTGTTGGGATTACCGTAGAGCAGAGGAGGGAAAGAAAAATCGCGAAAGGATGGTGTCGCGACCGCCGACATGGAACGACAGTATACGCTTTGCTGCAGTTTGGGGAGTGATTGAGTATCCCGCCTGTTGCAACGAATCTTCCGATTTCCAGGAAAAAAACCGTATTGCTCGCAGGATACATTCGCGCTGCTTGTGCCGTCCGTCCACATACAGTCTCTAGACCCTTCGGTCACTGCCGACTGCGAGGCCGTGAAGGAACCGTGACTATACGAATCGACGTTGGAGTAGTTTCCACTGGATGCTCGGAAGTCACGCAGCCCCCTAGGCGAAAGTACTCTGCACATCTGCACGTGCTGGCGCTCCGACACCTCGCGATTGGCCGCTTCCGCTATACTAACAGCAGCCGCAGGAGCACAATTTTTCCCCTTGGCGAACGAATGAATAGCGCATACAGATGTTCCAACTGCAGAAATTAGGGTTCCTGTCACACTCAATAGCACCCACTACAAAGTAAATCGGAGAAGACGCGCCCGGCGTCCGTCTCCGTCTGATGAAATGTTGCGGAAAAGAAGTGATTTTTCCACTATTAGGGACTATTGCTTGCTCATATGGGATGTCTGTGCGGCGATAGCGCAGTTCAACATTCGACAGATATTCAGCTGCAAATAGAGAAATCTCTTTGAAAAATGAAAAGGATTGTAGGAGTAAGATGTTCATTCGTCAGAATACACCCTGAGGCAACCCCAAATGCTGAGGCTCTAGTTGAAGCAGAGCGCGGAAGAGACAGGAGATGTTCTGGAGCGAACGACAGGCAAGGATGAGAAGAAAGAGGGTTTTCTGTAGCCGGGGAGCAGCTGTCACCACTTCTGCAACGGCTATGCAACTGTAAACCAATATTGAGATAGCAAACAGTGTACACCGGCGAGACGCGCCGAGAAAGCCAGAGAGAGAACCTTTGTGGACGCTTCCAGTTGCGCACTGCCGCCGCCTTCAGTCCGCCGCTGACGATAGCAGTTATGCGTCAAACAGACGCAGACGCAGAAGACGAACGCGCTGCATCGCCCATACTCGCAGACGCAAACGCAGAAGGCGAACGGACTGCACCGTCCGCACTCGCACGCCTGCAGCTGGTGCACACGTAAAGGCCTGCTCCGAAGTCAGCGATATTGTGAACGTTGGCTGCTCTTGATGTGCTACGCAGGAGAGCTTCTACGTGACGTTGTACTGCGCTTCGCCATTTGGGTATATTTGCCATTTATACTCAGGACGCGAGATTGTACAACACACTGTGTGAAAAAAAAGTTGAACCTCTCTTACCACTTTCCGGCGTCAAGTAACGTCGCGTTGATCTTCAGAAAAAGCGCTACGATACAATGGGCCCAGAATCAGACAGGATATATAGGTAGTGCGACAGCCCTAGGTGTCCCTTTCTCGAGATATGTCTCTTGTGAATAGTAGCTTGTCGAGGTAGAGATCTAGTTGTCACTCAAGAGTACGTCCGCATCTGCTAACCAACCTAATCACCAGTAATGTGAATTGTTACGCACTGCAGCGAACACACGGACAACCTGCCGCCTGCGAAACAACTGTTTCAACCCAGCATACCCAGTCGAAACCGACAGAAATATTATCATATATGTCTTGAGATCCCTAAGAATTCTGCCCGTGAAGGCTACGCAAATGCGCGCAAGGGGAACTCTGCTTCATATCGTCGACACACTTGAGGGGAACGTGCCAGACGCCGCCGCCGCCCCAAATCTTGGGTTAAATGTGGAAGCCTGCAGTGGTCCGAATTGTATTTGCTTAGGTCTTTGTGAAGTACGTCTGATTTGTTCCTCAATATGTTTACGTACGTAATCGACGTCTGCATACGGAGAAATGTCGCTGCGACGAATTCTGCATGCGTATATGGCCCAATGCCTAGACAGGGGGACAAAAACCTAAAGCACACGTACATGTAAGAACACGCTTCAAATTCACTGTAACTGAGCCGTCTAGCTGCGTCCTCTGCTGCGAAGAGTACGTAATTTACAGCAGTAGAGGGTAGACAGGAAATTAATTAGAAGTCTCACTGCCAGAGCAGTAGATGATGCATCTTCAAAAAAAAAAAATAGATCGTGAGCGCGCCTGCTCCATTTAAAGAATTCAATACTTACCGCGGCCTCATCACGACAGACAAGAGCGTCGTCGCACGTACTGGAACGCACGCGCCTCGTACGCCCTGGTAAAATAGTTCGAGGAGCCGTACTGCATAATGTATCACGACGTTAGTTAGCATACAGGGTGAGACACCCTGACCTGGAAACTGCCGTGCACATTTGATAAACTCCCATGCTGGCTGCTTAGCACCTCATTTGTAGGCCAGAACGGCGCAGAATTTCGAAATTGATAATCGCGAGGCCGAAACGACGCCCTTGAGAAAGATGCCGCGCGCCAGCTCCACTCTGACAGCTGACTGCATGGTGATAGGGGCTTAGTTGTCTTGTACTCCATCTGTGTTCCGGAGCCTTCGGAAGACCGCTGTCGCCACTTGAAACTGAACCCACTCATCCTTGTTTTCAAGCAATGTCTTCAGTTCGGCTTCCACTTGTAAGTGCGTATATATGGTGAAACTGGTCCTCTGCAAACCCTCAGACGTGACATCTAATCAGCAATGACACTACTGATGCCGAAGCGACAGATGCCATCCCGACGGGGTGCGCCAGAGAAAGACGGATAATACGCTAACGCTGCTCGCGAAGCACGATTTATATCGGGAAAGACTTTGCAGAAGACGAATTACCGCCTCATTTTCATACCGCTACCACCGGTGGTGAAAAATTTCAGTGGACGTGGTCGAGCCTTCGGTTCTGGGAGGGAGCGCGAACTCGCGGCGCTATAGCCACGGTTAACTTGACCCATAAATTACGACAGCGGGCAGGAACATGTGTGGCCTGCCCACAAAATACTTTACACAACATCGTAGTGATATCACCTAACCAGACAGTACTTAGACGTATACAACAGTCATTGCAGCCCGGATATGACTAATGACCACATCCAGCAGTGTCACACATCCCATCATTGTGACGGTACGCGATTAACTGTACATTTGTGGAGTCGCAAAGACGAAGAAGGGAATAGAGGTACAGTGCGTAACACCGCTGGGACCTCGGTGCAATGAGTCGCCGTTCAGAATTGGGTACCATCCTGCGGAGGTGAGCTGACTACCCAGATTGAACGGGCCAGAAGGTACGCTTGACACGTACCGAGGACAGTCAGATTCAGGCGACGCAAGTTCCTCTTGCAGGCGAAGAGTAACTCAGAAGCCCGTCATCGCCGACTACGGGCGTATATTTATAGCGAATAAGAAACCTATTGGTGCTTGGTTGTCCACCGGTCTGACGAGGCAGGACAAGGAACTTTGCAAAACACATTCCTGCAACGTAATGATCTGTAGTCGTAGTCCAACTGTTTTCAACCGTAGGTACTGCGCTGAACCTAGACGTAACGAGCACACGTGTATAATTGTATATGTTCGCATATGTAGCGGCATTCTTTCAGAGAAACGTCACTGCACAGCTGCCTGTTCTGGCCTCTCCTCCAATATCGGGAACCTACCAACCACACCTCCCGCACGTGGTGTCCTGATGAAATATAGAGGAAAAGGGCGTTCGTCTTCAGGTTGTTGTGAACTGGGGAGTGCAGCGGGGCGAGTGTGCGATTGGCAGCGGACCGTCGCCAGCCGTGTAATCAGCATGACCGTTTGATACGCGCATCTAGAGGTGCCTGGAATGGCAGACATCGATGCACGTACACAGACAACATCAATGGTCTGTAATCATTGGTATGGGCACTCCACATCATATTGTAGTTTTGAATATATGTGTTGTCTAATAAGGTAAAAAGCAACCTGCATAGGCGAGAGGCGGCGGTGGGCATTGTCCTCGCTTTGAAGAGGTTAATCGGGTGGGGTGTAATGCATTTGTGTTCGCTGCAGATGGGACAGTCCAGTATGTGACCGTGCTTGCTGCATCTCTACCACAATATAGAATACCCGCATACGACCATCCATCTATATAGTCTTTGAGGGTCAGGTCAATCATTACGTTGGGTTGGTACACCTGTGCTTTTCTCTGGCAAAAATTTTCTTTTACTTTGCATGTATGAAGTCCCCTGTGTTTTTTGGGGTCTCGAGCCGGGCTAAAACCTGTGCTGCCATCGGGAAAACGTTATAGAAATCAAAAAAGAACAGAGCTATTCTATCCGGACGCGGAGTACAGATGTTAGGTACGCTTACGGGTGGCTCCTACGGCATCTCTGGTTTGACGACATTGACGCAGCAGTGCCGACGGCGAGGGAGAGTTCTGAAAAAGTAATTAAACACGCAATAATTGTAAGTAGGTTACCGTGGCCCCGACCTTGTACGTAGGGGGCGTGAGGTTAGCTGGCCGGCCTGTCATCTTCCTTCGGGTACGTCCACTGAAGGAAGAGTCACGACTTTGCAACGTAGCGCCACATCAGCTCGACAAGACACATGGATTTAGGGAAGCAAGCCAGCGATCGCTACAGCTTTTGCGAGACAGGCGGAGGCGGGTGGACGCACGTCGATCCCGGTTTTGAAGAGGGAGAACTCGGCAGAAGAAGAAATGGTAAGGCGTTCTTGGTGATTCCTTTCGTGACCGACCACGCCCAGAGCAGTGGATCGTATGTTCAAATGTACCTTCACTCTGGCGGGGGACGTGGTGTCCTTTTCAAATTGTCCCGCACCTGAAACTTGCATGCCTTCAGGCTGGCCACGTAGCCTGTGTACTATGCTGATCGCTTGACGTTACGTCACCCGCTTGCTCACAGTTTGTTGGCACCTGAGCGTGCGGTTCGCATAACAGGACATTTGAGCTCATCGATTTCGCGGGCATTCCTGCCAAGTTTGTCCATACTGTCTGCTGGAGTCTATCCACGCCTACAAGTCTGGCTGCCGGTGATGCGGGGCGCCTGAGGGGCTGCCTACGATTTTGCAGCTGAGAATCTCCAAGGGGGCAAAAGGGCGTCTTGCTTTTGTTGCACAAAAACGTGCTATGCCGTGCTATCTGCCCGCAGAACGGGAGGCTGCTGTGAAAATGCGGAGCTTGCATTGATACCGCATGTGTTGTTCATGGGTGTACACACATGTGCAGCGGGTAAGAGGATGTCTACGGGATAGACACACCGACACCTGGAATAGTAGGAGCGGTCAATCGCGTTTAGCTATGATATGTTGTAAGGGTGGCGTTCAGCCGTTCAAGCATCCTCGCAGGCTGCATTGCTCCAGCGAAACGCAGCATTTCATCCCCGATTAGCAGAAGAATTTTTCTGTTAATGGACTTACGCGGAGCTCCATTAACGCCTTGCTGCAGCAGTATTTCAACACGCTCGCAAAATTTCATCTAGCGACTGCTGATGCCCTGCCCGGCCGCCACCATACGCAGAAGTCCCACATACGCATCAGCGCATAACTTTACGAATACGCGCCGGGCTGTTCTGGTGTATACAAAACAGTGTATATCAACAGGGGGCAGTATTCAAGGGCTAATTTGTGCTTGACAAAATCAGTCTTCCAAAGTTCCTCGAACAGCCTTTGAGTTCGCCAAGGCGACAGAAGCTGCCCTTCGAGCGATCTGTGGATTTCTCCTGGGACACAATGTTGCAGTTACAGCTCAAGACTACGGACCGGGTCATCCAGGTACTAGGACTAACAGCTGTTCATGAGGAAGAGAGAGAATGCAAAACGCAGTGCACATGCACAATTGGTAGAGGTAACCGCAAAAGTCGATTTTTTGCGCGGTTCGCCTAGCTGTTTACGACGTGCGGGTCGATTGAGGGTTCTAGTACTTTACGCGGTTTCTCCTCCTCGCGGTTTGCTATATGTACTGATATGACTATCGCATGTGGACAGACGCAGGATGTTTAGTGGCTGCCCGTGCTGTGGGATATGCTTCAGTGCGATATGTGAGGCGTCCTGTACGACGAAGGCAGATTGCCTAGTATACAGCTGAAATGCATCGCATGATTGAGACGTGCTTACCCCTAAGCACTGTGTTTAGAAGTAGGCACACGCTTGTTGCTACGTATGTGCGGGTAGAGCCCCATATGTAGTCTTCTGTACTCAGCATTTTGCTATATACCTTCACGGTCTGAGATCAGTCTGAACCCGGGGCGTTTATAGAATGTTGTATTCCATCCGTGCGTGCTCGCCGGCCTGAATTTTCCCCGTTGTGCTTGCGCATGTAGATAATGTTCGGCGTGTACACATTACTGTTAGTGATTTCACGTATTGCAGTGGATGTCCCCGATTTGTACAGGGCATAAAGGTAGTATAGAGACGCTTTTCGTGCTAGAAATAGCTTCATCTCTGATCGACTCGTCGCCAAAATACATAAGCCGTGAGCTTCATTTATGTCACTAAAGGCGGCACCTACCGCACCTACAGTACAAACCAAGGGCACCTGCGCGGATACTGCAGTCGATTGTACACGTCCACACGCGAGCGCATACTTTATTCGCGTCTGTGTAGAGGTTTTGGCCTGCTGGACCCAGACACCTGTTGGTCTTCAGGCAGACGCGGCTCCGTGCACAAGGGTGTACTCACTGTATTTATCTCTCTGTATATAGTAGTGCTACCTTATGCACTTTAGATGAGATTTTCTTGTTGAAATGCCACGGGGTAGTGCTGGGCAGGAGACGAGAGCTTGCGTTTGTCTTTATGTGGAGATTTGATCCTGTTTGCTGTTCCTCGATGTAGCTTCACAATCTCCGCGCGGTTCGCACCAGAAGAATTGGGGGACGTTTTAGCACGGGAGTCTGAATTTAGTCCCCGACGGGACGAATACAGACGACTTCTTCGGATGCACGCTTACGAGCCGGCACATACGTGTAGAGAAGGTATCTGCACGCAGTGGTGCTGAGAGAAAGGAAGACAGAATTAGAAATGGATGATCTATACTCTTTTCGTCTGCCGTGCAACCATGCTTTCTGACAGGAGCTCAACGCAGAGATGGATTCACCTCTTTCAAAAGCTGCTGCGCTAGTAGTACTTGGAGGAGGATTGTTGAGCCACCTTTTTCATAAGAAAAGCAAGCGTGGCATGTGGAATGCTGCGCTCGAAACAGGAGCACAATTGCGCTGGGAGGGGGAGTACAGTTGTAGTTGGGAGCTGGTCCCACTACGTGAGCTTCCATCATTTTGCCCAGCAACACTTTGTCCTGAACCCTCTGATGGAATCGACTTTTTTTGTGTAAGGTGTTGAAATGCTCACTTGTTTTGAATTGGAGAAAGCAGGGGAAATCTTATACGACTAGTAGATGCTAGTTGAAATGTTCTGTAGCAGCTGGGGAGCGAGTGTTTTGGAATAACATGTTACAAGTGCTAGCTGGCGATCTACCTGCTAAGGCCAAACAATGTGTTTTAGGGTGCCGCAATGTTACTCGAAGCCTGGCCTGTTCAGTGGCCAGGTTGCTGACAATCTGTTCGTATACGAAGATGACATTTTGTCTTGACGAATTTGACCGCAGCCAAATCATTCGGCTACGTCCATTGATAGACGACGACGCGCTTGTAGGGGTGGAAGAGTTCCAAAGCAGACATCCACCAGGTGGTAAAAAGCGTTTAACACTTCAATAGCTAGCCAATAATAACGGTGCTAGAGAATATCGATGTATCAACGGTAGTGATGTTTTTCTGCCGCCGACCTAGCTGAATGGCCGAGGATTGCATCCCTTCATGCTATAGTGCATGCTTAAAATGTACATCGGCACCTGCGCCTTCGCGTGCTTTTGCGCGGTGAAAGCGCTGGCAGGTGCCAGGACCGGTTTCCTGTGGTTTTTGCTAGACGATGGACGCGCCTTTTGAGGTGCGGCAGCGTACAGTTATCCATTGTTGCATTTTTTGGGTGAACGCATTGGATATGAAGTATCCAGGTTGGAGTAGGAAACGCGCGGATACAAATTGCATTTACCAACGGTCGCTTTGCAGTATTTCGCAAATTTTCATTTTATTCACTCGCACACCGTCACCTGACCAGAGATTTAGGCGGATAGGTCTGACGAAGCGCGTGAAGCGCCCACAGACCCCAGCGTCATTCAGTGTGACTCAGTGCTCATTGCCGGGAACGCACTGCACTGTGTACCAAAGAATAGTCTCCTCATTATGCTGCATTAGGAAGTGATTTATTCGGATTAGTGACGTCTCCTACCCTGCCTGATAATTGTGTTCTACTGTAGTGCTCTTCCAGCTACCCCAGCCCGCCTCTCACGCTGACAGGTGCTAGCTTTGTCGATACGATTTTTTGTACGGAGGTGCACTCGTCTTGCACGCGTCGAGGTTTATACGCTCTGCTGGGGCGGTGTCGCCTGATGAAGATTTTATATAGCATATATGTGGCTCTGGTCCAGATGCCACAAGTCAATGAAGGTCGGTAGATTCGCAGTGGCGTTCATATGCTGCTGCCACCAGATTCCGACAATGAACGAAGATCGGCTATCAATGTGTCTGGTATCGTCTACTGTGTGACACCAAAAAATGCAGCAAGGACAAAGTTGAAGTAAGTGATGGCTGCCACGAATCGGCGTTCAAGCCCGTGAGACGCGCGTCGCACCTACGTCTGAAGGACTACAAGGCACAGGCCAGGTCACGGGCGATTGATGAGGATCCGCTCAGACCTTCGCAGGCTAGATTAAGGAGGGGATACCTCACGATCATTCAGATTTACACCAGATGCGCGCGCCAGACAGGATACGAGCGTGCGTGTGCATGCTAATGTCTACTTTCAAGGCATTGGTGAGGTCGTTTCGCGCTGGGGAGAGACTTTTGAAGAGGCGCGTTGAGTTGTTTTTCGCAGATCCCAGAAATGCCGTAGGTATCGGTCGAGCTTACATGCGCAACATTTTTTCTACGGTGCGCTGGCTGCTACAGGTGATACAGACGCAGGTGAGTACTACAGCAGTAGTGTTTAGCCTCACGGCGGAAGGCGATGTCGTTATGCCTGCAGGCGTAGTAGAACAGATATAAGTCGTTAGCGAGACAACTTGGTTGTTTCTGGGCAGCAGAGCACCTCTCGCACCAGCGGCCAGCCCAGCGAGTGACAAGACTTTATGGATTCGAGTTCAGCTGCGGAAAACGTCTTGCTCAACGGGCGCAAGGATTCGA
>JAEOAE010004123.1:12500-27216 GCA_036365155.1 Meriones psammophilus | reverse complement strand
CTAACCTAACGATAACCCTACCCTAACCCTAAACCTCACAAGTTTCCAAGGAAAGAACGTAAACGCAAAGGTCTAGTTTGTAATCTAAATCACATGTGTGTCGCTTGCTAAATTAGGAATACAGGAAAACTGAAAAGTGTTATCTCGCACTGTACGGCACAGAAACAAGTTTTTATCGAAAGAAGAGAAACGCAAAGCACAACTTTGTAAACAAAATCACATGTGTGTTGGCTGTTCAATTATTATAAGAGTAAAACTGTAAAGTGATATAACCCTAACCCCTAACCCTAACCCTAACCCTACCCTAACCCTAACCCTAACCCTAACCCTAACCCTAACCTAACCCTAACCCTAACCCTAACCCTAAACCTAAACCTACTCTAAACCTAACCCTAACCATTACCCTAACCCTAACCAGAACCCTACCCTAACCCTAACTGTAACCCTAACACTACCAGTAACCCTAAACCTAACCCTAACCGTAACCCTACCCTAATCCTAAACCTAACCCTAACCCTAACCCTAACCCTAACCCTAACCCTAACCCTAACAAGTTTCCAAGGAAAGAACGTAAACTCAAATGTCTAGTTTGTAATCTAAATCACATGTGTGTTGCTCGCTAAATTAGGAATACAGGAAAACTGAAAAGTGATATATCGCACTGTAAAGCACTGGAACAAGTTTCAAATGAAAGCACCGAAAAGCAAAGCACTACTTTGTAAACTGAATCACATGTGTGTCGCTTCCTCAATTAGGAATACTTGAAAACCGAAGAGTGTTATATTGCACTGTATGGCACAGAAACAAGTTTTCATCGAAAGAACAGAAACCCAAAGCACAAGTTTGTAAAATAATTTACATAGGTGTTGCCTGTTCAATTATTATAACAGGAAAACTGAAATGTGTTATCTCGCACTGTATGGCTCAGAAACAAGTTTCCACCGAAAGAACAGAAACGCAAAGCACAACTTTGTAAACAAAATCACATGTGTGTTGCCTGTTCAATTATTATAAGAGGAAAACTGAAAAGTGCTATAACCCTAACCCCCAACCCTAACCCTAACCCTAAACCTACCGTAACCCTAACCCTAACCCTAATCGTAACCCTACCCTAATCCTAACCCTAACCATAACCCTAACCCTAACCGTAACCCTAGCATAACCCTAACCCTACTCTAACCCTAACCCTAACAAGTTTCAAAGGAAAGAACGTAAACGCAAAGGTCTAGTGTGTAATCTAAATCACAAGTGTGTTGATCGCTCAATTTAGGAATACAGGAAAACTGAAAAGTGATATATTGCAATGTACAACACTGGAACAAGTTTCAAATGAAAGCACAGAAAAGCAAAGCACTATTTTGTAAATTGAATCACATGTGTCTTACTTGCTCAATTAGGAATATTTGAAAATCGAAGAGTTTTATATCGCACTGTACGGCACAGAAACAAGTTTTCATTGAAACAACAGAAACGCAAAGCACAACTTTGTAAACAAAATCACATGTGTGTTGGCTGTTCAATTATTATAAGAGTAAAACTGTAAAGTGATATAACCCTAACCCCCTAACCCGAACCCTAACCCTACCCTAACCCTAACCCTAACCCTAACCCTAATCCCCTACCCTAACCCTAACTGTAACCCTAACACTACCGTAACCCTAAACCTAACCCTAACCTAACCCTACACTAATCCTAAACCTAACCCTAACCCTAACCCTAACCCTAACCCTAACCCTAAACCTAACAAGTTTCCAAGGAAAGAACGTAAACTCAAATGTCTAGTTTGTAATCTAAATCACTTGTCTGTGGCTTGCACTATTAGGAATACAGGAAAACTGAAAAGTGATATATCGCACTGTAAAGCACTTGAACAAGTTTCAAATGAAAGCACCGAAAAATAAAGCACTACTTTGTAAACTGAATCACATGTGTGTCGCTTCCTCAATTAGGAATACTTGAAAACCGAAGAGTGTTATATTGCACTGTACGGCACAGAAACAAGTTTTCATCGAAAGAACAGAAACCCAAAGCACAAGTTTGTAAACTAATTTACATAGGTGTTGCCTGTTCAATTATTATAACAGGAAAACTGAAATGTGTTATCTCGCACTGTATGGCACAGAAACAAGTTTCCACCAAAAGAACAGAAACGCAAAGCACAACTTTGTAAACAAAATCACATGTGTGTTGCCTGTTCAATTATTATAAGAGGAAAACTGAAAAGTGCTATAACCCTAACCCCCAAACCTAACCCTAACCCTAACCCTAACCCTACTGTAACCCTAACCCTAATCGTAAACCTAACCTAATCCTAACCCTAACCCTAACCCTAACCCTAACCCTACTCTAACCCTAACCCTAACCCTAACCCTAACCCTACCGTAAAACCTAACCCTAACACTAATCATAAAACTAACCCTAACCCTAACCCTAACCATAACCCTAGCATAACCCTAACCCTACTCTAACCCTAACCCTAACAAGTTTCCAAGGAAAGAACGTAAACGCAAAGGTCTAGTTTGTAATGTAAATCACATGTGTGTCGCTTGCTCAATTAGGAATACAGGAAAACTGAAAAGTGATATATCGCACTCTACAACACTGGAACAAGTTTCAAATGAAAGCACAGAAAAGCAATGCACTACTTTGTAAATTGAATCACATGTGTGTCACTTGCTCCATTAGGAATACTTGAAAACCGAAAAGTGTTATATTGCACTGTAAGGCACAGAAACAAGTTTTCATCGAAAGAACAGACACCCAAAGCACTACTTTGTAAACTAATTTACATACGTGTTGCCTGTTCAATTTTTATAACAGGAAAACTGAAAAGTGTTATCTTGCACTGTACGGCAGAGAAACAAGTTTTTATCGAAAGAAGAGAAACGCAAAGCACAACTTTGTAAACAAAATCACATGTGTTTTGGCTGTTCAATTATTATAAGAGTAAAACTGTAAAGTGATATAACCCTAACCCCCTAACCCTAACCCTAACCCTACAATAACCCTAACCCTAACCCTAACCCTACCCTAACCCTAACCCTAACCCTAAACCTACTCTAAACCTAACCCTAACCATTACCCTAACCCTAACCCTAACCCTACCCTAACCCTAACTGTAACCCTAACACTACCACTAACCCTAAACCTAACCCTAACAGTAACCTACCCTAATCCTAAACCTAACCCTAACCCTAACCCTAACCCTAACCCTAACCCTAACCCTAACAAGTTTCCAAGGAAAGAAAGTAAACTCAAATGTCTAGTTTGTAATCTAAATCACATGTCTGTCGCTCGCTCAATTACGAATACAGGAAAACTGAAAAGTGATATATCGCACTGTAAAGCACTGGAACAAGTTTCAAATGAAAGCACCGAAAAGCAAAGCACTACTTTATAAACTGAATCACATGTGTGTCGCATCATCAATTAGGAATACTTGAAAACCGAAGAGTGTTATATTGCACTGTATGGCACAGAAACAAGTTTTCATCGAAAGAACAGAAACCCAAAGCACAAGTTTGTAAACTAATTTACATAGGTGTTGCCTGTTCAATTATTATAACAGGAAAAATGAATTGTGTTATCTCGCACTGTATGGCACAGAAACAAGTTTCCACCGAAAGAACAGAAACGCAAAGCACAACTTTGTAAACAAAATCACATGTGTGTTGCCTGTTCAATTATTATAAGAGGAAAACTGAAAAGTGCTATAACCCTAACCCCCAACCCTAACCCTAACCCTAACCCTAACCCTAACCCTAACCCTAATCAGAACCCTACCCTAATCCTAACCTAACCCTAACCCTAACCCTAACCGTAACCCTAGCATAACCCTAAACCTACTCTAACCCTAACCCTAACAAGTTTCAAAGGAAAGAACGTAAACGCAAAGGTCTAGTTTGTAATCTAAATCACATGTGTGTTGCTCGCTCAATTTAGGAATACAGGAAAACTGAAAAGTGATATATTGCAATGTACAACACTGGAACAGGTTTCAAATGAAAGCACAGAAAATCAAAGCACTAATTTGTAAATTGAATCACACGTGTCTCACTTGCTCAATTAGGAATACCTGAAAACCGAAGACTGTTATATCGCATTGTAAGGCACAGAAACAAGTTTTCATCGAAACAACAGAAACGCAAAGCACAACTTTGTAAACTAATTCACATACGTGTTGCCCGTTCAATTATTATAAGAGGAAAACTGAAGAGTGATATAACCCTAACCCCCTAACCCTAACCCTAACCCTACCCTAACCCTAACCTAAACCTAACCCTACTCTAACCCTAAGCCTAACCCTAAACCTACTCTAAACCTAACCCTAACCATAACCTAACCCTAACCCTAACCCTAAACCTAAACCTAACCATAACCCTAACCCTACCGTAACCCTATCCCTAACCCTAACCGTAACCCTACACTAATCCTAACCCTAGCCCTAACAAGTTTCCAAGGAAAGAACGTAAACGCAATGGTCTAGTTTGTAATCTAAATCACATGTGTGTTGCTCGCTCAATTAGGAATACAGGAAAACTGAAAAAAGATATATCGCACTGTAAACACTGGAACAAGTTTCAAATGAAAGCACAGAAAAGCAAATCACTACATTGTAAACTGAATCACATGTGTGTCGCTCGCTCAATTACGAATACAGGAAAACTGAAAAGTGATATATCGCACTGTACAACACTGGAACAAGTTTCAAATGAAAGCACAGAAAAGCAAAGCACTACTTTGTAAATTGAATCACATGTGTGTCACTTGCTCAATTAGGAATACTTGAAAACCGAAAAGTGTTATATCGCACTGTAAGGCACAGAAACAAGTTTTCATCGAAAGAACAGAAACCCAAAGCACAACTTTGTAAACTAATTTACATACGTGTTGCCTGTTCAATTATTATAACAGGAAAACTGAAAAGTGTTATCTAGCACTGTACGGCACAGAAACAAGTTTCCACCGAAAGAACAGAAACGCAAAGCACAACTTTGTAAACAAATACACATGTGTGTTGCCTGTTCAATTATTATAAGAGGAAAACTGAAAAGTGATATAACCCTAACCCCCTAACCTAACCCTAACCCTAACTCTAACCCTACCGTAACCCTAACCCTAACCCTAACCGTAACCCTACCCTAATCCTAATCCTAATCCTAACCCTAACCCTAACCCTAACATTACTCTAACCCTAACCCTAACCCTAAAAGTAACCCTAACCCTAACCCTAATCTAACCCTAACCCTAATCCTAACACTAACCCTAACCCTAACATCTTCTAAACCTAAAAAAGCAAAGTGGTTAACCCTAACCACATGTGTGAACACTAACCCAAAACCTAATACAAAAACCCTGTTATAACCCTAACCCTAACCCTAACCCTAACCCTAACAGAAACCCTACCCAAACCTAACCCTAACCCTAACCCTACTGTAACCATGAACCTAAACAAGTTTATAACCCTAACCCTAACCCTAAACCTTGTAAACTGAATCCATAAACTTAACCCTAACCCTAACCCTAACCTAATCCTAACCCTAACTAACCCTAACAGTACTGTAACCCTAACCCTAACCCTAATCCTAACCCTAACGCCAACCCTAACCCTAACATAACCCTAACCCTACACTAACCCTAACCCTAACAAGTTTCCAAGGAAAGAACGTAAACGCAAAGGTCTAGTTTGTAATCTAAATCACATGTGTGTCGCTCGCTCAAATAGGAATACAAGAAAACTGAAAAGTGATATATCACACTGTAAAGCACTGGAACAAGTTTCAAATGAAAGCACAGAAAAGCAAAGCACTACTTTGTAAATTGAATCACATGTGTGTCACTTGCTCAATTAGGAATACTTGAAAACCGAAAAGTGTTGTATTGCACTGTAAGGCACAGAAACAAGTTTTCATCGAAAGAACAGAAACCCAAAGCACAACTTTGTAAACTAATTTACATACGTGTTGCCTGTTCAATTATTATAACAGGAAAACTGAAAAGTGTTATCTAGCACTGTACGGCACAGAAACAAGTTTCCACCGAAAGAACAGAAACGCAAAGCACAACTTTGTAAACAAATACACATGTGTGTTGCCTGTTCAATTATTATAAGAGGAAAACTGAAAAGTGATATAACCCTAACCCCCTAACCTAACACTAACCCTAACCTAACCCTACCGTAACCCTAACCCTAACCTAACCTAACCCTAACCTCCTAACCCTACCTAATCCTAATCCTAACCTAACCCCTAACCCTAACCCTACTCTAACCCTAACCCTAACCCTAACCTAACCCCTAACCCTAACCCAACCCTAACCCTAACCTAACCCTAACCTAACCCTAACCCTAACCCTAAACCCTAACCCTCACCCTAACCCTAACCGTAACCCTAACATAACCCTAACCCTACCCTAACCCTAACCCTAACAAGTTTTCAAGGAAAGAACGTAAACGCAAAGGTCTAGTATGTAATCTAAATCACATGTGTGTTGCTCGCTCAATTAGGAATACAGGAAAACTGAAAAGTGATATATCGCACTGTAAAGGACAGGAATAAGTTTCAAATGAAAGCACAGAAAAGCAAAGCACTACTTTGTAAACTGAATCACATGTGTGTCGCTTGCTCAATTAGGAATACTTGAAAACCGAAGAGTGTTATATCGCACTGTATGGCACAGAAACAAGTTTTCATCCAAAGAACAGAAACGCAAAGCACAACTTTTTAAACTAATTCACATACGTGCTGCCTGTTCAATTATTATAACAGGAAAACTGAAAAGTGATATAACCCTAACCCCCTAACCCTAACCCTAACCCTACCCTAATCCTAACCCTAACGCTAACCCTAACCCTAACCCTACTCTAACCCTAAAACTAACCCTAACCCTAACCCCTACCCTAACCCTAACCATAACCCTAACCCTAACCCTAACCCTAACCCTAACCCTAACCCTAACCCTAACCCTAACCCTAACCCTAACCCTAACCCTACCCTAACCCTAACCCTAACAAGTTTACTAGTAAAGAACGTAAACGCAAAGGTCTAGTTTGTAATCTAAATCACATGTGTGTTGCTCAATTAGGAATACAGGAAAACTGAAAAGTGATATATCGCGACTGTCAACACTGGAACAAGGTTTCAAATGAAAGCACAGAAAAGAAAAGCAATACTTTGTAAATTGATTCACATGTGTCTCACTTGCTCAATTAGGAATACTTGAAAACCAAGAGTGTTATATCGCACTGTAATGCACAGAAACAAGTTTTCATCCAAAGAACAGAAACGCAAAGCACAACTTTGTAAACTAAATCACATGTGTGTTGCCTGTTCAATTATTATAAGAGGAAAACTGAGAAGTGATATTACCCTAACCCCCTAACCTAACCCTAACCCTAACCCTAACCCTACCCTAACCTCTAACCCTAAACCTAACCCTAAACCTTAACTTAATCCTAACCCTAACCCTAACCCTAACCCTAACCCTACTCTAACCCTAACCCTAACCCTAACCCTACCCTAACCCTAACCCTAACCTAACCCTAACCCTAACCCTAACCCTACCCTAACCCTAACCCTAACCTAACCCTAACCCTAACCCTAATCCTAACCCAAACCTGGCCTAACCCTAACCATGTGAACCCTACTCCTAATCCTAACCTAACCCTAACCCTAACCCTAACCAAGTTTCAAATCCTAAACCAAAAACAAAACTTTGTAACCTGGCCCCTAACCCTAACCCTACCCCTAACCCTAACACTAACCCTAATCAGAACCTAAACCTGCCGTGAATCTAAACCTAACCCTAACCCTAACCCTAACCCTAACCCTAACCTAACCCTAACCTAACCCTAACTGTAAATTATTATCCATAACCGTAAAAGTGATATAACCTAACCCTAACCCTAACCCTAACCCTACTCTAACCCTAACACTAACACTAACCCTAACCCTACTCTAAACCTAACCCTAAGTATAACCCTAACCCTAACCCTACCGTAACCCTAACCCAAACCCTAACCCTAACCGTAACCCTACCTGAATCCTAACCCTAAACCTAACCCTAAACCTAACCCTAACCCTAACCATAACAAGTTTCCAAGGAAAGAACATAAACACAAAAGTCTAGTCTTTAATCTAAATCACATGTGTGTCGCTCGCTCAATTAGGAATACAGGAAAACTGAAAAGTGATATATTGCACTGTAAAACACTGGAACAAGTTACAAATGAAAGCACAGACATGTAAAGCACTACTCTGTAAATTGAATCACATGAGTGTCACTTGCTCAAATACGAATACTTGAAAACAGAAGAGTGTTATATCGGCACAGAAACAAGTTTGCATCGAAAGAACAGAAATGCCAAGCACAACTTTGTAAACTAATTCACATACTTGTTGCCTGTTCAATTAATATAACAGGAAAACTGAAAAATGATATAACCCTAACCCCCTAACCCTAACCCTAACTCTACCCTGACCCTAACCCTAACACTAACCCTAACCCTACTCTAACCATGAACCTAACCCTAACCCTAAACCCTAACCCTAAACCTACCGTATACCTAAACCTAACCCTAACCCTAACCCTAACCCTACCCTAACCCTAACCCTAACCCTAACAGTACCGTAAACCCTAACCATAACCGTAACCCTAACCTAGCCTAACCCTAACTGTAATCAGAATCTAAACCATAATCAGAATCAGAACCCTAACCCTAACCCTAACCCTACTCTAACCCTAACCCTAACACTAACCCTAACCCTACTCTAAACCTAACCCTAAGTATAACCCTAACCCTAACCCTACCGTAACCCTAACCCAAACCCTAACCCTAACCGTAACCCTACCCTAATCCTAACCCTAACCCTAACCCTAACCCTAACCCTAACCCTAACCCTAACCATAACAAGTTTCCAAGGAAAGAACGTAAACGCAAAGGTCTAGTTTGTAATCTAAATCACATGTGTGTCGCTCGCACATTTAGGAATACAGGAAAACTGAAAAGTGATATAACGCACTGTAAAGCACTGGAACACGTTTCAAATGAAAGCACAGAAAAGCAAATCACTACATTTTAAACTGAATCACATGTGTGTCGCTTTCTCAATTAGGAATACTTGAAAACCGAAGAGTGTTATATCGCACTGTACAACACAGAAACAAGTTTTCATGGAAACAACAGAAACGCAAAGCACAACTTTGTAAAGTAATTCACATACGTGTTGCCCGTTCAATTATTATAAGAGGAAAACTGAAAAGTGATATAACCCTAACCCCCTAACCCTAACCCTAACCCCACCCTAACCCTAACCTAAACCTAACCCTACTCTAAACCTAATCCTAACCCTAACCCTACTCTAAACCTAACCCTAACCATAACCCTAACCCTAACAGTAACCCTACCTACACCTAAGCCTAACCCTAACCCTACCCCTAAAACCCTAACCCTAAACCTAACCCTAATCAGACCCCTACACTAATCCTAACCCTAACCCTAACAAGTTTCCAAGGAAAGAACGTAAACGCAAAGGTCTAGTATGTAATCTAAATCACATGTGTGTTGCTCGCTCAATTAGGAATACAGGAAAACTGAAAAGTGATATATCGCACTGTAAAGGACAGGAATAAGTTTCAAATGAAAGCACAGAAAAGCAAAGCACTACTTTGTAAACTGAATCACATGTGTGTCGCCTGCTCAATTAGGAATACTTGAAAACCGAAGAGTGTTATATCGCACTGTACGGCACAGAAACAAGTTTTCATCCAAAGAACAGAAACGCAAAGCACAACTTTTTAAACTAATTCACATACGTGCTGCCTGTTCAATTATTATAACAGGAAAACTGAAAAGTGATATAACCCTAACCCCCTAACCCTAACCCTAACCCTACCCTAATCCTAACCCTAACGCTAACCCTAACCCTAACCCTACTCTAACCCTAACACTAACCCTAACCCTAACCTAGCCTAACCTAACCCTAACCCTAACAACCCTAAGCCTAACCCTAACCCTAACCCTAACCCTAACCCTAAATGTAACCCTAACCTAACACTAACCCTACCCTAACCCTAACCCTAACAAGTTTCCAAGGAAAGAATGTAAACACAAAGGTCTAGTTTGTAATCAAATCACATGTCTTTGCTCGCTCAATTAGGAATACAGGAAAACTGAAAAGTGATATATCGCACTGTATAGCACTGGAACAATTTACAAATGAAAGCACAGAAAAGCAAAGCACTACTTTGTAAATTGATTCACATGTGTGTCGCTTGCTCAATTAGGAATACTTGAAAACCGAAAAGTGTTATATCGCACTGTACGGCACAGAAACAATTTTTCATCGAAAGAACAGAAACTCAAAGCAAAACTTTGTAAACTAATTCACATATGTGTTGCCTGTTCAATTATTATAACAGGAAAACTGAAAAGTGTTATCTCGCACTGTACGGCACAGAAACAAGTTTCAACTGAAAGAACAGTAACGCAAAGGACAACTTTGTAAACTAATTCACATACGTGTTGCCTGTTCAATTATTATAACAGGAAAACTGAAAAGTGATATAACCCTAACCCCCTAACCCTAACCCTAACACTACCCTAACCCTAACCCTAACCCTAACCCTAACCCTACTCTAACCCTAACCCTAACCCTAACCCTAACCCTAACCCTAACCCTAACCCTAACCCTACCGTAACCCTAACCCTAACCCTAAACCTAACCCTAACCTTAACCCTAACCCTAAACGTAACCCTAACCTAACGCTAAACCTACCCTAACACTAACCCTAACAAGTTTCCAAGGAAAGAACGTAAACGCAAAGTTCTAGTTTGTAATCTAAATCACATGTGTGTCGCTTGCTCAATTAGGAATACAGGAAAACTGAAAAGTGACATATCGCACTGTACAACACTGGAACAAGTTTCAAATGAAAGCACAGAAAAGCAAAGCACTACTTTGTAAATTGAATCACATGTGTGTCACTTGCTCAATTAGGAATACTTGAAAACCGAAAAGTGTTATATTGCACTGTAAGGCACAGAAACAAGTTTTCATCGAAAGAACAGAAACCCAAAGCACAACTTTGTAAACTAATTTACATACGTGTTGCCTGTTTAATTATTATAACAGGAAAACTGAAAAGTGTTATCTCACACTGTACGGCACAGAAACAAGTTTCCACCGAAAGAACAGAAACACAAAGCACAACTTTGTAAACTAAATCACATGTGTGTTGCCTGTTCAATTATTATAACAGGAAAACTGAAAAGTGATATATCCCTAACCCCCTAACCCTAACCCTGACCCTATGCTAACCCTAACCCTAACCCTAACCCTAACCCTACTCTAACCCTAACCCTAACCCTAAGCCTAACCCTACCCTAACCCTAACTGTAACCCTAACCTAACACTAACCCTACCCTAACCCTAACTCTAACAAGTTTCCAAGGAAAGAACGAAAACGCAAAGGTCTAGTTTGTAATCTAAATCACATGTCTGTCGCTCGCTCAATTAGGAATACAGGAAAACTGAAAAGTGATATATCGCACTGTACAGCACTGGAACAATTTACAAATGAAAGCACAGAAAATCACTACTTTGTAAACTGAGTCACATGTGTGTCGCTTGCTCAATTAGGAATACTTGAAAACCGAAAAGTGTTATATCGCACTGTACAGCACAGAAACAAATTTTCATCGAAAGAACAGAAACTCAAAGCAAAACTTTGTAAACTAATTCACATAGGTGTTGCCTGTTCAATTATTATAACAGGAAAACTGAAAAATGTTATCTCGCACTGTAAGGCACAGAAACAAGTTTCCAACGAAAGAACAGAAACAAAAAGCACAACTTTGTAAACTAAATCACATGTGTGTTGCCTGTTTAATTATTATAACAGGAAAACTGAAAAGTGTTATCTCGCACTGTACGGCACAGAAACAAGTTTCCACCGAAAGATAAGAAACGCAAAGCACAACTTTGTATACTAATTCACATATGTGTTGCCTGTTCAATTATTATAGCAGGAAAACTGAAAAGTGATATAACCCTAACCCCCTAACCCTAAACTTAACCCTACCCTAACCCTAACCCTAAACCCTAAACCTAACCCTACTCTAAACCTAACCCTAACCCTACACCTAACTTTAACACTACCGTAACCCTAACCCTAACCGAAAACCCTACCCTAACCCTAACCCTAACGCTAACCCTAACAAGTTTCCAAGGAAAGAACGTAAACGCAAAGGTCTAGTTTGTAATCTAAATCACATGTGTGTCACTCGCTTAATTAGGAATACAAGAAAACTGAAAAGTGATATATCACACTGTACAACACTGGAACAAGTTTCAAATGAAAGCACAGAAAAGCAAAGCACTACTTTGTAAATTGAATCACATGTGTGTCACTTGCTCAATTAGGAATACTTGAAAACCAAAGAGTGTTATATTGCACTCTATGGCACAGAAAAAGTTTTCATCGAAAGAACAGAAACGCAAAGCACAACGTTGTAAACTAATTAACATATGTGTTGCCTGTTCAATTATTATAACAGGAAAACTGAAAAGTGATATAACCCTAACCCCCTAACCCTAACCCTGACCCTATGCTAACCCTAACCCTAACCAACCCTAACCCTAACCTAACCCTACCCTAACCCTAACCCTAACCCTAACCCTAACCCTAACCCTAACCCTAACTGTAACCCTAACCTAACACTAACCCTACCCTAACCCTAACCCTAACAAGTTTCCAAGGAAAGAACGTAAACGAAAAGGTCTAGTTTGTAATCTATATCACATGTCTGTCGCTCGCTCAATTAGGAATACAGGAAAACTGAAAAGTGATATATCGCACTGTACAACACTGGAACAAGTTTCAAATGAAAGCACAGAAAAGCAAAGCACTACTTTGTAAACTGATTCACATGTGTGTCGCTTGCTCAATTAGGAATACTTGAAAACCGGAAAGTGTTATATCGCACTGTACGGCACAGAAACAATTTTTCATCGAAAGAACAGAAACTCAAAGCAAAACTTTGTAAACTAATTCACATATGTGTTGCCTGTTCAATTATTATAACAGGAAAACTGAAAAGTGTTATCTCGCACTGTACAGCACAGAAACAAGTTTTCACCGAAAGAACAGAAACACAAAGAACAACTTTGTAAACTAATTCACATATGTGTTGCCTGTTCAATTATTATAGCAGGAAAACTGAAAAGTGATATAACCCTAACCCCCTAACCCTAAACTTAACCCTACCCTAACCCTAACACTAAACCTAACATAACCCTAACCCTACCCTAACCCTAACCATAACAAGTTTCCAAGGAAAGAACATAAACGCAAAGGTCTAGTTTGTAATCTAAATCACATGTGTGTCGCTCGCTCAATTAGGAATACAGGAAAACTGAAAAGTGATATATCACACTGTAAAGCACTGGAACAAGTTTCAAATGAAAGCCTAACACTATCCCTACCCTAACCCTAACCCTAACAAGTTTCCAAGGAAAGAACGTAAACGCAAAGGTCTAGTTTGTAATCAAATCACATGTCTGTCGCTTGCTCAATTAGGAATACAGGAAAACTGAAAAGTAATATATCGCACTGTAAAGCACTGGAACAAGTTTCAAATGAAAGTACAGAAAAGCAAAGTACTACATTGTAAACTGAATCACATGTGTCTCACTTGCTCAAATAGGAATACTTGAAAACCGAAGAGTGTTATATCACACTGTACAGCACATAAACAAGTTTTCATCAAAAGAACAGAAACGCAAAACACAACTTTGTAAACTAATTCACATACCTGTTGCCTCTTCAATTATTATAACAGAAAAACTGAAAAGTGATATAACCCTAACCCCCTAACCCTAACCCTGACCCTATGCTAACCGTAACCCTAACCCTAACGCTAACCCTACTCTAACCCGAACCCTAACCCTAACCCTAACCCTAACCCTAACCCTAACCCTACTGTAAACCTAACCCTAACCCTAACCTAACGCTAACCCTACCCTAACCCTAACCCTAACAAGTTTCCAAGGAAACAACGTAAACGCAAAGGTCTAGTTTGTAATCTACATCACATGTCTGTCGCTCGCTCAATTAGCAATACAGGAAAACTGAAAAGTAATATATCGCACTGTAAAGCACTGGAACAAGTTTCAAATGAAAGTACAGAAAAGCAAAGTACTACATTGTAAACTGAATCACATGTGTCTCACTTGCTCAAATAGGAATACTTGAAAACCGAAGAGTGTTATATCGCACTGTACTGCACAGAAACAAGTTTTCATCAAAAGAACAGAAACGCAAAGGACAACTTTGTAAACTAATTCACATACGTGTTGCCTGTTCAATTATTATAACAGGAAAACTGAAAAGTGTTATCTTGCACTGGACGGCACATAAACAAGTTTCCACCGATAGAACAGAAACGCAAAGCACAACTTTGTAAACTAATTCACATATGTGTTGCCTGTTCAATTATTATAGCAGGAAAACTGATAAGTGATATAACCCTTACCCCCTAACCCTAAACTTAATCCTACCCTAAAACTAACCCTAAACCTTACACTACTCTAACCCTATCCCTAACCCTACACTTTAACCTTAACACTACCATAACCCTAACCCTAACCCTAACCCTAACCCTAACCCTAACCCTAACCCTAACCCTAACACTAACCCCTAACAAAGTTTCCAAGGA
>JAEOAE010004123.1:0-7500 GCA_036365155.1 Meriones psammophilus | reverse complement strand
CTGTTCAATTAGGAATACAGGAAAACTGAAAAGTGATATATCACAGTGTAAAGCACTGGAACAAATTTCAAATGAAAGCACAGAAAAGCAAAGCACTACTTTGTAATCTAAATCAATTGTGTGTCGCTAATGCTCAATTAGGAATACAGGAAAACTGAAAAGTGATATATCGCTACTGTACAACACTGAAACAAGTTTCAAATGAAAGAACAGAAAAGCAAAGCACTACTTTGTAAATTAATCACATGTGTGTTCACTTACTCAATTAGGAATACTTGAAAACCTGAAAAGTGTTATATTGGACTGTAATCCTAACAGAAACAAGTTTTCAATGAAAGAACAGAAACCCAAAGCACTACTTTGTAAACTATTTTACATAACGTGTTGCCTGTTCAATTATTATAACAGGAAAACCAAAAAGTGTTATATTGCACTGTAAGGCACAGAAACAAGTTTTTCACCGAATGAAACGCAATGCACAACTTTGTAAACTAAATCACATGTGTGTTGCCTGTTCAATTATTATAACAGGAAAACTGAAAAGTGTTATCTCACACTGTACGGCACAGAAACAAGATTCAAATGAAAGAACAGAAACGCAAAGCACAACTTTGTAAACTAAATCACATGTGTGTTGCCTGTTCAATTATTATAACAGGAAAACTGAAAAGTGAATATCGTGATATAACCCTAACCCCTAACCCTAACCCTAACCCTAACCCTAACAATGACCCTAATCCTAACCCTAACCCTAACCCTAACTGTAACCCTAACCCTAACCCTAACCCTAAACAGTAAACCCTAACCCTAACCCAAAACCCTAACCCTAACCCTAACCCAAACCTAACAGGAAAACCCTACCCTAACCCTAACCCTAACAAGTTTCCAAGGAAAGAACGTAAACGCAACATATCAGTTTGTAATCTAAATCACATGTGTGTCGCCTGTTCAATTAGGAATACAGGAAAACTGAAAAGTGATATATCACACTGTAAAGCACTGGAACAAGTTTCCAATGAAAGAACAGAAAAGCAAAGCACTACTTTTTAAACTGAATCACATGTGTGTCACTTGTTCAATTAGGAATACTTGAAAACTGAAAAGTGATATATTGCACTGTACAACACTGAAACAAGTTTTCAAATGAAAGAACAGAAAAGCAAAGCACAACTTTGTAAATTGAATCACATACGTGTTGCCTGTTCAATTATTATAACAAGAAAACCAAAAAGTGTTATATTGCACTGTAAGGCACAGAAACAAGTTTTCATCAATTAGAAAGAACAGAAACCCAAAGCACAACATTGTAAACTAATTCACATCCGTATTTTGCCTGTTCAATTATTATAACAGGAAAACTGAAAAGTGATATAACCCTAACCCCCTAACCCTAACCTTTAACCTAACCCTAACCTAAAGCACAACATTAAACCCTAACGCTAACCCTAACCCTAACCCCACTAATAAGAGGAAAACTAACCCTAACCTAACCCTAACCCTAACCCTAACCCTAACCCTAACCCTAACCCTAAAACTAACCCTAACCCTAACCCTAACCATGACCCTAACCCTAAGGAACCCTAACAAGTTTCCAAGGAAAGAACGTAAACAAAGGATCTAGTTTGTAATCTAAATCACATGTCTGTCGCTCGCTCAATTATGAATACAGGAAAACTGAAAAGTGATATATCGCACTGTAAAACACTGGAACAAGTTTCAAATGAAAGCACAGAAAAGCAAAGCACTACTTTGTAAACTGAATCACATGTGTGTCACTTGCTCAATTAGGAATACTTGAAAACCAAGAGTGTTATATCGCACTGTAAGGCACACAAACAAGTTTTCATCAAAAGAACAGAAATGCAAAGCACAACTTTTAAACTAATTCACATACGTGTTGCCTGTTCAATTATTTTAACAGGAAAACTGAAAAGTGTTATCTCCCAACTGTATGGCACAGAAACAAGTTTCCACCCAAAGAACAGAAACGCAAAAACAAAACTTTGTAAAACTAATTCACATAAACGTGTTGCCTGTTCAATTATTATAACAGGAAAACTGAAAAGTGATATAACCCTAACCCCTAACCCTAACCCTAACCTACCCTAACCCTAACCCTAACCCTAACTAACCCTAACCCTAACCCTAACCCTAACCCTAACCCTAACCCTACCCTAAACCTAACCCTAACCCTAACCAGAACCCTACCCTAATCCTAACCAACCCTAACCCTAACATTAACCTTAACCCTAACCCTAACCCTAACATAACCCTAACCCTAAATCTAACCCTAACACTAACAAGTTTCCAAGGAAAGAACGTAAACGCAAAGGTCTAGCTTGTAATCTAAATCACATGTGTGTCGCTCGCTCAATTAGGAATACAGGAAAACTGAAAAGTGATATATCGCACTGTAAAGCACTAGAACAAGTTTCAAATGAAAGCACAGAAAAGCAAAGCACTACTTTGTAAACTGAATCACATGTGTGTCACTTATTCAATTAGGAATACTTGAAAACCGAAAAGTGTTATATTGCACTGTAAGGCCCAGAAACAAGTTTTCATCGAAAGAACAGAAACCCAGAGCACAACTTTTTAAACTAATTTACATACGTGTTGCCTGTTTAATTATTATAACAAGAAAACTGAAAAGTGTTATCTCGCACTGTATGGCACAGAAACAAGTTTCCACCGAAAGAACAGGAACGCAAAGCACAACTTTGTAAACTAATTCACATCCGTGTTGCCTGTTCAATTATTATAATAGGAAAACTGAAAAGTGATATAACCCTAACCCCCTAACACTAACCCTAACCCTACCCTACCCCTAACCCTAACCCTAACCCTACTCTAACCCTAACCGTAACGCTAACCCTACTCTAAAACTAACCCTAACCCTAACCCTACTCTAAACCTAAAACTAACCATAACCCTAACCCTAACTGTAACCATACCCTAAACCTAACCCTAACCCTACCGTAACCCTAACCCTAACCCTAACACTAACTGTAACCCTAACCTAATCCTAACATTAACCCTAACCCTAACCCTACTCTAAACCTAACCCTAACCATAACCTAACCCTAACTGTAACCATACCCTAAACCTAACATTAACCCTACCAGAACCCTAACCCTAACCCTAACTGTAACCCTACCCTAATCCTAACCCTAACCCTAACCCTAACCCTAACCCGAAACTAAACCTACCTAAACCCTAACCCTAACCCTAACCCTAACCAAAACCCTAACCGTAACAAGTTTCCAAGGAAAGAACGTAAACGCAAAGGTCTAGTTTGTAATCTAAATCACATGTGTGTCGCTCGCTCAATTAGGAATACAGGAAAACTGAAAAGTGATATATCGCACTGTAAAGCACTGGAACAAGTTTCAAATGAAAGCACAGAAAAGCAAAGCACTACTTTGTAAATTGAATCACATGTGTGTCACGTGCTCAATGAGGAATACTTGAAAACCGAAAAGTGTTATATTGCACTGTAAGGCACAGAAACAAGTTTTCATCGAAAGAACAGAAACCCAAAGCACAACTTTGTAAACTAATTTACATACGTGTTGCATGTTCAATTATTATAACAGGAAAACTGAAAAGTGTTATCTCGCACTGTACGGCACAGAAACAAGTTTCCACCGAAAGAACAGAAACGCAAAGCACAACTTTGTAAACTAATTCACATACATGTTGCCTGTTCAATTATTATAACATGAAAACTGAAAAGTTATATAACCCTAACCCCCTAGCCCTAACCCTAACCCTACCCTACCCCTAACCCTAATCCTAACCATAACCCTAACCCTACTCTAACCCTAACCCTAACCCTAACCCCTAACCCTAACCCTACTGTAAACCTAACCCTTACCCTAACCCTAACCCTAACCCTAACCCTACCGTAAACCTAACCCTAACCCTAACCCTAACCCTAACCCCAACCGTAACCCTAACCTAACACTAAACCTACCCAAACCCTAACCCTAACAAGTTTCCAAGGAAAGAACGTAAACGCAAAGGTCTAGTTTGTAATCTAAATCACATGTGTGTCGCTCGCTCAATTAGGAATACAGGATAACTGAAAAGTGATATATCGCACTGTACAACACTGGAACAAGTTTCAAACGAAAGCACAGAAAAGCAAAGCTCTACTTTGTAAATTGAATCACATGTGTCTCACTTGCCCAATTAGGAATACTTGAAAACCAAAGAGTGTTATATCGCACTGTAGGGCACAGAAACATGTTTTCATGGAAAGAACAGAAACGCAAAGCACAACTTTGTAAACTAATTCACATACGTGTTGCCTGTTCAATTATTATAACAGGAAAACTGAAAAGTGATATAACCCTAACCCCCTAACCCTAACCCTAACCCTACCCTACCCCTAACCCTAATCCTAACCATAACCCTAACCCTACTTAACCCTAACCCTAACCCTAACCCTAACCCTAACCCTACTGTAAACCTAACCCTACCCTAACCCTAACCCTAACCCTAACCCTAACCCTACCGTAACCCTAACCCTAACCCTAACCCTAACCCTAACCCTAACCGTAACCATAACCTAACGCTAACCCTACCCTAACCCTAACCCTAACAAGTTTCAAAGGATGAAAGTAAACGCAATGGTCTACTTTATAATCTAAATCACATGTGTGTCGCAGGCTCAATTAGGAATACAGCAAAACTGAAAAGTGATATATCACAGTGTAAAGCACTGGAACAAATTTCAAATGAAAGCACAGAAAAGCAAAGCACTACTTTGTAAACTGAATCACATGTGTGTCGCTTGCTCAATTAGGAATACTTGAAAACCCGAAGAGTGTTATATCGCACTGTATGGCACAGAAACAAGTTCTCATCGAAAGAACAGAAACGCAAAGCACAACTTTGTAAACTAATTCACATATGTGTTGCCTGTTCAATTATTATAACAGGAAAACTGAAAAGTGATATAACCCTAACCCCGTAACCCTAACCCTAACCCTACCCTAACCCTAACCCTAATCCTAACCATAACCATAACCCTACTCTAACCCTAACCCAAACCCTAACCCTAACCCTACTGTAAACCTAACCCTTACCTTAACCCTAACCCTAACCCTAACCCTACTGTAACCCTAACCCTAACCCTAACCCTAACCCTAACCCTAACCCTAACCCTAACCGTAACCCTAACCTAACGCTAACCCTACACTAACCCTAACCCTAAGAAGTTTCAAAGGATGAACATAAACGCAATGGTCTACTTTATAATCTAAATCACATGTGTGTCGCAGGCTCAATTAGGAATACAGGAAAACTGAAAAGTGATATATCACAGTGTAAAGCACTGGAACAAATTTCAAATGAAAGCACAGAAAAGCAAAGCACTACTTTGTAATCTAAATCAATTGTGTGTCGCAGGCTCAATTAGGAATACAGGAAAACTGAAAAGTGATATATCGCACTGTACAACACTGGAACAAGTTTCAAATGAAAGCACAGAAAAGCAAAGCACTACTTTGTAAATTGAATCACATGTGTGTCACTTACTCAATTAGGAATACTTGAAAACCGAAAAGTGTTATATTGGACTGTAAGGCACAGAAACAAGTTTTCATTGAAAGAACAGAAACCCAAAGCACAACTTTGTAAACTATTTTACATACGTGTTGCCTGTTCAATTATTATAACAGGAAAACTGAAAAGTGTTATCTCGCACTGTACGGCACAGAACCAAGTTTTCACCGAACGAACAGAAACGCAAAGCACAACTTTGTAAACTAAATCACATGTGTGTTGCCTGTTCAGTTATTATAACAGGAAAACTGAAAAGAGTTATCTCGCACTGTACGGCACAGAAACAAGATTCCACCGAAAGAACAGAAACGCAAAGCACAACTTTGTAAACTAATTCACATATGTGTTGCCTGTTCAATTATTATAACAGGAAAACTGAAAAGTGATATAACCCTAACCCCCTAACCCTAACCCTAACCCTACCCTAACAATGACCCTAATCCTAAACATAACCCTAACCCTAAGCTAACCCTAACCCTAAGCCTAACACTAACCCTAACCCTACTGTAAACCTAACCCTTACCCTAACCCTAATCCTAACCCTAACATATCCCTAACCCTACCCTAACCCTAACCCTAACAAGTGTCCAAGGAAAGAACGTAAACGCAAAGTTCTAGTTTGTAATCTAAATCACATGTGTGTCGCTCACTCAATTAGGAATATAGGAAAACTGAAAAGTGATATATCGCACTGTACAACACTGGAACAAGTTTCAAATGAAAGCACAGAAAAGCAAAGCACTATTTTGTAAATTGAATCACATGTGTGTCACTTCCTCAATTAGGAATACTTGAAAACCAAAAACTGTTATATTGCACTGTAAGGCACAGAAACAAGTTTTCATCGAAAGAACAGAAACCCAAAGCACAACATTGTAAACTAATTTACATACGTGTTGCCTGTTCAATTATTATAAGAGGAAAACTGAAAAGTGATATAACCCTAACCCCCTAACCCTAACACTAACGATAACCCTACCAGAACCCTATACCTAACCCTAACCCTAACCATAACGCTTAACCCTAAATCTAACCCTAACCCTAACAAGTTTCAAGGAAAGAATGTAAACGCAAAGATCTAGTTTGTAATCTAAATCACATGTCTGTCGCTCGCTCAATTATGATACAGGAAAACTGAAAAGTGATATATCGCACTGTAAAGCACTGGAACAAGTTTCAAATGAAAGCACAGAAAAGCAAAGCACTACTTTGTAAACTGAATCACATGTGTGTCGCTTGCTCAATTAGGAATACTTGAAAACCGAAGAGTGTTATATCGCACTGTAAGGCACACAAACAAGTTTTCATCAAAAGAACAGAAATGCAAAGCACAACTTTTAAACTAATTCACATACGTGTTGCCTGTTCAATTATTTTAACAGGAAAACTGAAAAGTGTTATCTCGTACTGTATGGCACAGAAACAAGTTTCCACCGAAACAACAGAAACGCAAAGCAAAACTTTGTAAACTAATTCACATACGTGTTGCCTGTTCAATTATTATAACAGGAAAACTGAAAAGTGATATAACCCTAACCCCCTAACCCTAACCCTAACCCTACCCTAATCCTAACCCTAACGCTAACCCTAACCCTAACCCTACTCAAACCCTAACACTAACCCTAACACTAACCCTACCGTAACCCTAACCTAACCCTAACCCTAAAACTAACCCTAACCCTAACCCTAACATGACCCTAACCCTACCCTAACCCTAACCCTAACAAGTTTCCTAGGAAAGAACGTAAGCACAAAGGTCTAGTTTGTAATCTAAATCACATGTGTGTTGCTCGCTCAATTAGGAATACAGGAAAACTGAAAAGTGATATATCGCACTGTACAACACTGGAACAAGTTTCACATGAAAGCACAGAAAAGTAAAGCACTACTTTGTAAATTGAATCACGTGTCTCACTTGCTCAATCAGGA
>JAEOAE010001176.1:2500-31990 GCA_036365155.1 Meriones psammophilus | reverse complement strand
AAGGTGTTGGTTGATATAGACAGCAGGACGGTGGCCATGGAAGTCGGAATCCGCTAAGGAGTGTGTAACAACTCACCTGCCGAATCAACTAGCCCTGAAAATGGATGGCGCTGGAGCTTCGGGCCCATACCCGCCATCCCGGCAGTGGAATGGGACTGGAGCTGCCACTCGGTGTGGGGGGGAGGTCTCTCTCTCTCTCTCTCTCCCCGCTCGGCATCGGGCCCCCGCAGACGCTACGCTGCGAAGAGTAGGAGGGCCACTTCGGTGAGCCTTGAAGCCTAGGGCGCAGGCCCGGGTGGAGCCGCCGCAGGTCTAGATCTTGGTGGTAGTAGCAAATATTCAAACGAGAACTTTGAAGGCCGATGTGGAGAAGGGTTCCATGTGAACAGCAGTTGAACATGGGTCAGTCGGTCCTGAGAGATGGGCGAGCACCATTCCGAAGGGACGGGCGATGGACTCCTTTGCCCTCGGCCGATCGAAAGGGAGTCGGGTTCAGATCCCCGAATCCGGAGTGGCGGAGACGGGCGCCTCGAGGCGTCCAGTGCGGTAACGCGACCGATCCCGGAGAAGCCAGCAGGAGCCCCAAGGAGAGTTCTCTTTTCTTTGTGAAGGGCAGGGCGCCCTGGAATGTGACCAGATGTCCAGCCTGACTTGGTCTTTTTTTTTCCTCTTCCCTCTCCCCCTCTCCTTCTGGGAGGTCGACCAGATGTCTGGACTTTTTTTTTTTTCCCCTAGGACTTATATATATATATATATATATATATATATATATATATATATATATATATTTATATATATTACTTATATATATTTATATAGATCAATAATATATAATTAATTATATATTTATATATAAATGATATATGTAATATACATAAATATATAAGCTATTTATATTATATTTACATATTTACATATATTTATATTTATATTATATTTATATTATATTTACATATTTACATATATTATATTTACATACTGTCTCTTTTTTTTTTCTGGACTCTGTATGTATGTATGTATGTATGTATCTATCTATCTATCTATCTATCTATCTATCATGAGGTCGACCAGTTGTCCTTTTTAACACGTGACGATGACCAACCAGTTGCAAGTAAATAGATGCATGAGGTCGACCATTTCTCTTATGTATGTATACCAGTTTTCTTCTTCTTCTTCTTCTTCTTCTTCTTCTTCTTCTTCTTCTTCTTCTTCTTCTTCTTCTTTTTTCTTTTTTTTTAAAGATTTATTTATTTGTTTGTTTGTTTGTTTGTTTATTAATTATTCAGACAGTGTTCTGCCTGCATGTGTGCCTGCAGGTCAGAAGAGGGCACCAGATCACATTATAGATGGTTGTAAGCCACCATGTGGTTGCTGGGAATTGAACTCAGGAACTTTGGTAGAACAGCCAATGCTCTTAACCTCTGAGCCATCTCTCCAGCCCCCTTTTTTTTTTAGACCAATTTACATGAATGACTGATTAAATGTGCCTGCATACATGTACCCGAAGAGGGCGTCAGAACTCCATTATAGACTGTTGTGAGCCATCTCTCCAGTGTGTATTTATCTCCTTCCCTCCCTCCCTATCCCAGACTCAGAGATCTGCCTGCCTGCTCCATTTTGATTTTTTTTTTTTTAACTGATATGTAATGTCCAGGTAAAGGTTGAGCATGTTACCTTTCTCTTTTTCCTCCCCCGCCATCATAACAGTGTGCAGCGGTGCTTGCTCGCTCCTCGAGGTGTGTGCGATTGGCCCTTATCAGCCTGCCTGCACACTGTCTGCCCAAGCCGGGGAAACGGGGGAGGGCACATGGAGGGGAGGAGATGGGCATTGAGAAGCATGGTGTTCTCTAAAAAATTGAATCGGAATCATTCTTTCAAATAGACCAATCTGCTCTGCTCTGCTCTGCTCTGCTCTGCTCTGCTGCTGCTTTATGGGGCCTAATGTAATGGACTCCTCCTCACTGACATGCTTCCTTTTTGCTATCCATGCAGGGTTCCCTGACCACCCTGGCGAACAGGACAGGACAGGACAGGACGGAGGCGAGAATCAAAGGCACGGCCAAAGAAAGAGGAGTTTGAGGCTATGCCCGGCACAGCTGGACTGACTGCCCTCCTTCTGGAGGCGGGAATCAATCACACATACAAACAAAAGACTACCTCTTTCCAGCAGAAGAAGATGGCCCTTCCTTCCTTCCTCTTCCTCTTGACTCACAGGTGGTACTCTACCTGCTTCCCAGCCCACCTGAGCCCCCCCTTCACTTTATGCTCAATTACAATAAATAAATGAATGACTACGAAGTTTCTAGTTGTTCATTGACTTATGTTTCTCTCTGTGAGCTAATTTTTACCACTGCCCACTCGTGTGTGTGTGTTGTGTGTGTGGCAGACAGAGAGAGAGAGAGAGAGAGAGAGAGAGAGAGAGAGTGTGTGGGACTGGAAAAACAGCCGTATATACTCTTCAGGCAGGTGCAAGATCTCTGGGGTTCTGTTTGTTTGTTTTTGTTTTTCTTTTCTTTTCTTTCCTTTCTTTTCTTTTTTTTTTTTTTTTTTTTGTTGTGTTGTTGTTGTTGTTGTTGTGGTGGTGGTGGTGGTGGTGGTGGTGGGTCGTGTTTTTTTCACTGTGATTTGTTTTAAAACTCACTCCAGTTGAAGATCTGCAAGTGACCTTCAAGATTTACTTGGAACCTCTGGTTCCTCTCTCTAGTCTTCTTCGGGGAAATTCAAATTGACCCCTTGAGGAAGGCTGTAAGTTCTTTTTATATGCCACCCCCCCCCGATTATTCTATTTTATTTAACTGGTATTCTGCCTCCATATGTGAGAGTTCCCTAAAACTGGAGTTACAGAAGGTTGTGACCCGCCTGCAAGGTGGGTGCCCCTTGACCATCACTCTTCTGGGAGTGTAGAGTAGAGGCATTCATTTTTCTCCCCCTCTGGGTTTGCAGACTGGATAATGGTTAGTATCCACTTCTCCCTGAACAAATCTGAGGGTGACTCTTCACAGCTAAAGGATCTGCCTTCATTCACAGTTTCCCTCCTTGAGATTTGGGGCGGGCTGCGGGGAAGGGGGTGGATCGATCGATCGATCGGTGGGGTGGGGGACAGGGTGGGGGTGGGGGTAGGAGGGGAGGATCGGCAGGGCAGATGGGGAGGGAGCAGAGTCTTCCTTCCCAGTGGAGAGACAGGGCCTCCAAACTGCCTCTGCCTCTCAGGCAGGCGTGCACCACCACGCCCGGCTCCGGTTCGGTTCGACATATTCAACTGATATTTAATTTCTAGGGAAAGCTTGACCGGAGGGACTGGAGGGAATGGCTCAGTGGTTAATAGCACTGGGTACTCTTCCAAAGGACTCAGGTTCAATTTCCAGAACCCACGCGGCAGCTCATCTGTAACTTCAGTTCTATCTAGGTGATGGGACACATAACATAAAAGTATAAATAAATAAATTATTTGGGGTTGGGGATTTAGCTCAGTGGTAGGTAGATCGCCTGCTTAGCAAGCGAAAGGTCCTGGGTTGTTTGGTCCTCATCTGTTGGGCGGGTGGGGGTGGATAGATAAATAAAAATAAATAAAAGAAAAAAAATAAAGCTTGAGCAGAAATTATGGTCTCCACCCCCAACACACACACACACACACACACACACACACACACACACACACACACACATTTCTTATCTTATCTTTGATTTTCTGGTTTTAACCAAGCACACCCCAGGGACTGATGAAACTGTAAATTGCAAGAATTGCCTGGGGTTTCCAAGAAGACTGACTGACTGACTGGCAGGAGCCTCCTGAGACTAGCTCTGCTGGAAAATCTACCTAGTATGGAGGATGGCGTCTCATAACCATATAGGCGGCTCCCCCTTTTGGGATCCCCTTTGTCCAGCTGGGAGTGAGTGGTTGGATATGCAGGAAAACAGAGTCAGCAAAGTTCAGCTGTGTTATTTGTTGGGGTGGGTGTTCCCATTACCCCAAACTCCTCCTTGATCCTCTCCACCCACCCAAAATCTGCCCGGGCCTGCCTGCTCTAAGGTATGGCTTACATTATAACATTATACCAGTGAGAATCTGCTGGAGAAAAACGATTTCCTTCTCTGGTGGTTGTCATTTCGAGATAATTTCTGGGTCAGAGATATAGGGGGCTTGTCTCTCAATTTTCCCTCTCAGAGCTGGGGCCCAATCTGGCCTAGACTTATTGCACGGATGGCCCGGATTCATCCCCCCCCTTAAATATTTAAAAGCAGGCACACGCAGAGAGGCATTTGAAAGAGGTCTTTAAAGGTAGTTGTTAGTAATGTGTACTTTTCTTAATTTCATTAATAAAGCAAATTCGGATTGCTTGTATATAGAAAAAAATATTTTTCTGCCTGCCTGCCGCCTGCCTGCCTGCCTGCCTTTCTCCCTCTCCAAGTGGGTTTCTTAATAAGTGGAACAGGGAATGTCTCTGACATGAACTCACTTGAGGGTAGCAGCCTTTCCAGGCCACAGAGGAGGGCAATGCAGACAGCCCTGATGAGATGGGATTGGGAGGGGATGAGGGAGAGGGCTACAGCTGGGATACAAAGTGAATAAACTGTAACTAATATAAAAATAAAAGTTTTATTAAACAAACAAACAAACAAAAAATAGGCTGTCCTCGAACTTACAACTGTCTCCTTTTATGCTGTCATAAAAGTCGTGTGCCACCTTGCCTGGCTTCTTTTCTTTCCTTTTTCCTTTTTCCTGGCCTGGGCCTTTGGTCCCATCCTGTATTTTTATTATGGTCTGGGTGAACCCACGGGCAAAATGAAAGTTAAAAAAAAAAGAGAGAGAGAGGGAAATCCAGCTGAGTGGGGTGGTTGGTTTATGGTTTTAGTCACAGCGCTACTGGAGAGGCGGAAGCAGTCAGATCTCTAAGGCAAACCTGGTCTACTGACTGAGTTCTGGGGCCGTGGAAACCAATCCACACAGAAACCCTGTCTCCTCCGGTGCACCGAAGAAAGTGGGGTGGGGGTGATTCAGGGAACAGTTTCCTCTCATTAATACACAACCAAGAATTGTCCCCACCAAACAAAACAAAACAAAACAAAACAAAACAAAACAAAACAAAACAAAAAAAAAAAGTCCCTTCTGTCCCCTGGGAGAGGAACAACAGAGTTCTTTAGAATTCCTGGAATGCGGCCCCACCGTTTAACACAGCAAGGATGGGTGTGCTGCTGAGCTGAGGAGTGAGTGAGCTGGAGATCCCCTCCCTTCCCCTCCCCCCTCCCCCTTTCCCTCTTTACACCCCTCTCCCTCCTCCCCCCCCACCCCGGCCCTTGCTCTCTTGGCTGGCCTTATTGCAGATTTTTCCATAAATTATTTGGAAGAAGTGTACCTCTATAACAGAGTGTGCTGTTGTTTTTCACACTCTGATGGTTCTGTAATCTCTGACTGATCATGATTTTTCAAAGAGTTTCTGACTTCATTCCAGCAATTTGCAAAACCTTCCTGGGGAAGGGGGCTCGGGAAGATGGACTGCTGGGAGCTCTTGAACCTCCAAATGCCGAGCGCCAAAGGGAGATGAAACAAATTAATGATGAAGGACATGCATTCCTTCTAGGTTTAGTCAAGGATGAGGATACGATGAGAGAGATCATATGAATATCGAAACAAAGAATATATGTCTACCCATACAAGATAGACACCTGTATTTTAGAAAAACTTTGACATTAAAACAAAACAAACAAACAAACAAACAAACACAGAAACCCCTCTTACTCTGTAAAACAAACCATCACAGAGGTTTACTGTCGCTCTTTACTCTGATTTTTAAAAGAGAGAGATACCATGACAATCAGAAGGCTCCTGTAAATACAGTAGGGATAGAGACATAGAGCAGGATTAAACACCCCTCTCTCCCATGTCTCCTGGCTGCCAACACCGTTTCTTGACCCTGAATCTGAGAATCCAGGGTTCAGTTCCCTCTAACTCTTTTCCTTTAGAGATTTAGAGGCTCTCTCCACAACCAGAGTCCCATGGAAGTTTAAGAGTTAAATTATATAAAGATATAAAGAGGTTTTTTGTTGTTGTTGTTGTTGTTGTTTGTTTGTTTGTTTGTTTTTTTTGGACCACAACCAGCAGCCCCAAGTAGCAGCAGCCATCATCAGGTCATCCCTGACTCTGAGGGTTAGGGAAAATCTTAGGGAACCATTTGAAGTTCACTCTTACTAGTGGAGCGAGGAGCTATTTCTTTCTTTCTTTCTTTCTTTCTTTCTTTCTTTCTTTCTTTCTTTCTTTCTTTCTTTCTTTCTTTCTTTCCTTCCTTCCTTCCTTCCTTCCTTCCTTCCTTTCTTTCTTTCTTTCTTTCTTTCTTTCTTTCTTTCTTTCTTTCTTCCTTTTCTCCCTCTCAGCGTATGTGTTTACCAAACTTACACAGAGAAACCCCATCTCAAATGAGCCGAAACTAAAACAAAACAAAACAAAACGAAAAAAAAAAAAAAAAAAATAAAAAGATTATAAACTTCTGCTTTGAACTCATCATAAGCATACGGATGAAACTATGGGCCAGGCTGGACACACACTAAGAGATTCGCCTGCCTCTGCCTCTCAAGTGCTGGAATTTTGTCTTTGCTTGGTTCGGGTTTGGGTCTTTCGCTAGGTGGTGTGCTGGAAATGGTTGGTCTCTGGCAATAGATTGTTTAGCTAGCGAGGCTGGGTAACTGTGCTTTTTGTCGGTGGCTCCGACGTAGAAAACCTTAGGGAACGATTTGGAGTTCGGAAAAGTTTACTTTTGCTCCCGTCTCCTTCTCGCCGGCACTTGCTGTGCGGGCTGTGCGCTCTGCTGTGGCCCGAAGCTGGCTGCTGCTGTGTGAGTCAGGTGACCTCAGACGAGTTGCGCTGCCCGCGCTGGCCACTCGCTCAAAGCTCACTCACCCTGCCTGGCCTCTGTCCCCTGGCCATCCTCTGAGGCGCTAGCCGCCCCGCCCCCGGCAGGCAGGCAGGCAGGCAGGCAGAGAAGAAGCACCCGCTCCCCCCCCCCCCCAAGGCGCCATCGTGGCAGCTGCTGGGTCGTGGACCCCTAGCCAGGGTTGCGGTTCCCTGCTCAGGGCAGTTTGAACTGCTACCTAGGACTTGGGCTCCTTTGGAGACTCGAGCCGGGCCTGCTTGGCCTGTACAGGCTACCTGCTGGATTGCTGATACTTGGATTGCAGTTCTAACAACGAGTACATCCACTGCTGGTAGATATTTACCTTCGCATTCGCTGACCCTCTAACGCTTAACATGCTGCTTCTTGGTCCTCGAACTCCTGATCCACCCGCCATCGCCCCCCCTCCCGGGACCGGCATCGCTCTGTCACCGTGCCCGGCTGCATTCTTTCAGATTTTCCCAGAGATGATGGGTTGAATGTGAGGACAGTCTGCTTTACCTGGACTAGGAGTCTGCGTTAACAAGCTTAGGCAGAGAGACAAACATGCTTCTTAGTGAAAATCTTAGGGAACGATTTTTGAACCTCCAAATGCCGAGCACCAATGCAGAGCACAAATGCAGACACACACACACACACACACACACACACACACACACAGAGAGAGAGAGAGAGAGAGAGAGACAGAGACAGAGACAGAGACAGAGAGTCAGAGAAATATATTTTAAAATTAAATTGAATGGACAATAAGATAACAAGAAGCTTCGGTTTTTGTTTTGTTAGGTTTTGTTTGGGTGTTGTTTTTTTTTGGGGGGGGTTTATCTTTCTCTTCCACAGGATTTCCTTGATACATGCATGTCTGTGTGTTTTGTTTTGTTTGTTTGTTTTAAATTTATTTAGTTCGTATTTTATGTGTGTTAGTGTGAAGGTGTCAGATCCCTTGGAACTGGCGTTACAGGCACTTGTGAGCTGCCATGTGGGTCCTGGGAATTGAACCCGGGTCCGTTCGGAAGAGCCGACAGACAGCGCTCTTAAGCACGGAGCCATCTCTCCAGGCCCTGAAAGATGAAACGTTAACCCAAAAGTTTTTCCCTTTCCTTTTCATCGAGTTGTCTTTCTGCGTTTAAGTGATCGTGTGTGTGGACCACTTCATCTTCTCCATCTCTAGCGATTGCAAGTTTCATCGAGTTTAGTGATACCTTTTTTATTTTTTGATTTTTAAAAGATTGATTTATTTTATGTATACGAGTGTTGTATCTGCATTTACATCTGCCAGAAGAGGGAATCGGTTCACCTGATAGATGGTTGTGAGCCACCATGTGGTCCCAAGAGTTATTTTTTCCCTTTCTTTTTCCATCGTGTCATCTTTCTGTGTAATGGACCGTGTGCGTGGACCCCTTTATCTTCTCCATCTCTAGCGATTGACATCGAGTTTAGTACTCTAGGCTGCTAGCACCTGTGGTATCTTTTTATTTTTTAATTTTTTTAAAGATTTTTTTTACTTTAGGTATACGAGTATTGTATCTGCATTTATATCTGCCAGAAGAGGGAATCGGTTCACATTCTAGACGTATCACTTTTCTGTTTTCTTCTCAACTGAGTTCAGAAACACTGTTACATATTTTCCTGTACTTAGTTCGCAATGCTGTGCTATGCCTTTCCATTCTTACCTTGGAGAGACGTTTTATGTGTTCTTCTGTACTATGCCAGATAGATCACTTTTCTGTTTCTTCTCAGCATAGCTCAGAAACACTGTTACATACTTTCCTGGACTTTGTTCGAAACGCTGTGCTTTGACTTTCTGTTCTTACCTTGGAAACACATTCATGCGCTCTTCTCTACTAAGCTAGATATAGCGATATAGCACTTTTCTGCTTGCTCTGTCTGTGAGAGACAGAGAGTTAGTTATATTTTAGGATTAAACAAGGTAACAAGAAATTAAAAACAAATCAAGCTTTCTCTCTCTCTCTCTCTAGGTAGGGTTTCTTTGTAATGGGCTTGGCTGTCCTGCCACTGGTTCTGGAGACCAGTCTGGCCCTGAAACAAAGATAAGGCCTGCTGCTGCTTTTGTTGTTGCTGTTGTTTGTTTTCAAGCTCTTTGTTTGCTTTTTTTATTCTATGCAGTGAAGCAAGGGTGGGGGGAGAGAAGGGAAAGAAAGACACACATCACACACAGAGATCCTCTCTCTCTCTCTCTCTCTCTCTCTCAAACACACACACAGAGGTGAGAGAGAGAGAGAGAGAGAGAGAGAGAGAGAAAGAGACTTTTGTAAATTGAACTAAATATACGATAAAGAATATAAACCAGAAGAAGAAGAAAAAGATGCCTTCCTGGAATTAGAGAAATACAAGGAAGACAAGCTGGGTGTGGTGGTACATTCCTTTAGGCCCAGCACCCTGAAGGCAGAGGCAGGCAGATCCCTGGGTTTTAAGCCTGCTTTGCAGATGGTATCCTTTCTTGGGAAACCTTGTTTCAACTAACCAGAAAACAACAACAACAACAACAAAAACTAAATAACTAAGTAACTGAGTAAGTGCATGAATAAAAGAAACAAATCATGAGGAGTGAATGGTGTTGGGAGCCGCGTGATCATCTTGCCTGCAGAAACGCACTCGGACACAAGGATCCTCCCGCAACAAACTTTATTACAGTCACGCGATGAAAAGAGGAGAGGAGAGGAGAGGGCCCCGATGTGGCGCTGTTTATATAAGCCCTGGTCGCACCTAAGTGACGTGTCAATACCCTGATTGGCTGCTCACTCTTTACCCCGCCTGATGACTGGGGCCCAGCGTGCTTAGCGTGCTTACGCAATTTGCGCATGTGTACTGGAGGCTGTTTACAGTTTTGAGGGTGGAATGTCAACGCCATCTAGTGGCGTCTGAGTCTCAGCTCTCCACAGAATGGCATGGAGCTCTCTTTGTTATTCTCTTTCCTTTTCATCCTGATACGGGGCTGTATTCACTCTGCTTTCACACAGGAGTGAGTGATTTCATCCATGCAAGACACCCATCAAGTTCACTGATGTATCCGGACACCCCAAACAAGTGTTTTGTGTGCATACTGAGCTTTGGTTAAAAGGCTTTCTTTGCTTTCTGCCGACATTCAACTTGATTCATTGCTAGAAAACCACCCACCGTGGCCAGGAGTAACATTGCCACCATATCCCACTTGCTTTTGTTTCTATAAGTGATAATATAACAAATGTTTGGAAAGTGCGTTCAGGAGCAGCTGTACAATAGTGTACCGACATGTTCAAAGATGTGTGTGTGTGAAAACACCTTAAAGAAAAGTTAGGTGTCTTCTTGGAGTTGATCGTTTCTCACAGAAACATTAACAGGCTTAGAAAAGACGAAAGGACACATTCTTTAGCGTTCACAGTGCTTTGAACATGAGATGTTCTTACGACTCTTCTGATGCTAACAAGGTTATCGACCTGTGAATATTTATTAAACAGATGTTTGGAAAGTGTTCCTGTCCTCTCTCTCTCTCTCTCTCTCTCTCTCTCTCTCTCTCAATATCAATCTCTCTCTCTCTGTTTCTCTCTATCTGTTTCTCTGTGTATGTGTGTCAGTGAGAGACACAGAGACAGACAGACAAAGAGAGAGAGACAGAGACAGAGAGTCAGAGAACTATATTTGCTGTGAGCCTTCTTGTCTCTCCCTCTAGCTTGTTGCTGAATTGTTCTTTCTTGGTTGTTTGTGTGTGTGTGTGTTGTGTGTGTGTGTGTGTGTGTGTGTGTGTGTGTGTGTTTGCTTGCTTTATTTATTTATCCATTCACCCATTTATTTATTTGTTGGTTTGGTTTGTTTCTGTTTTTGTTTTGTTTGTTTGTTTCCAGCCTTGGTAGCCTTGGTTTTGTAGACCAGGCTGGCCTGGAACTCAGAGAGATCCACTTGCCTCTCTCTGACTCCCTGAGACCTGGGATGACAGTCATGCTTCACCATGCCCGGCCTATGTTTTAATTTTTTTTCTTGTTTTGTTGACACAAGTTTTTTGAAATGACGTCTCTCTGTACTGGCTGTCTTTCATACCGAGTAGATGCCTCGGCACAGTTTTTCTTACCCCTTGGAAACTTCTCTAGTTCTTTCTGAGTTTGTTTACTTATTGGTTTTTATTTCATATGTGTTGGTATGAGGGTGTCAGAAGACCTGGAACTGAAGGTCCTGAGCTGCCGTGTGTGTGTTGGGAGTTGAGTGTGGGATCTTGAGAAGACCAGACCATGTTCTCTTAACCACTGACCCACTTTTCCAGCCGGCAAATTTATTTATTTATCTATCTATTTATCCATTTATTATTTGTTCGGTTATTTATTATCTAGTTATTTATTTATTTGAGACAAACTCTCCACACCATCTCTCTCTCTCTCTCTCTCTCTCTCTCTCTCTCTCTCTCTCTGTTTCTGTTTTTTTCTCATCTTTGTTCAGAAACATTGTTTCGTGTTTTCCTGTACTTACTTCTCAACTCTGTGTTTTATGTCTCTGTTCTTACCATGGAAACACATTTATTTACTCTTCTCTACAATGCTAGCTATATCAATTTTCTGTTTTCTTCTCAACTTATTTCAGAAACACTAAGTGTGTACTTAGTTCACAGAGCTTTGCTTTCTGTTTCTGTTCTTACCTTGAGACACATTTATGTATTCTTCTGTACTACGGTAGATATATCACTTTTCTGCTTTCTTCTCAACATAGGTCATAAATACTTTTTGTTGTTTTCATGTACTTAGTTTACAATGGTGTGCTTTCCTTTTCATTCTTACCTTACTAACCCGTTCATGTGCTCTTCTCTACTACGTGAGATATATCACCTTTCTCTTTTTTTCAAAAATTAGTTCAGAAACATTGTTACTTACTTAGGGTGTGCTAGGGGTATATTTAGGGTTGTGTTAGGATTAGGTTTTCAGTTAGGGTTAGTCTTAAGGTTATGCCTAGTATTAAGGTTGTGCTAGTGTTAGTGTTAGGCATAGGGTTAGGTTTTAATATTAGGGTTGTGGTAGGTTTAGGGATAGTGTTATACTTAGGGTTTTGCTAGGGTTAGAGTTATGGTCAAGGTTGTGATAAGTGTAGGCATAGGATTAGGTTGTAATATTAGCTTGTGCTGGGGTTAGTGACAATTTTATTGTTATGGTTTTGCTAAGGTTACAGTTATGGCTAGGGTTGTGATTGGGTTAGGATTATTGATGTGCTACTGTTAGGATTAGGGTTTGGGTTCTGTTAGGGTTAGGGTTTTTCTTAGGATTATGCAGGGATTATTGTGAGGGATTGGTTTAGGGTTAGGTTTGATGTTTTGGTAGTTTTAGGTTAGGGCTGTACTGGGGTACAGGTTAGGGTTAGGGTTTTGCTTGGTTAGGATTAAGGTTAGTGTTAGGCTTAGGGTTGTGCTACAATTAGAGTTAGGATTAGGCTTGTGCGAGGGTTAAACTTAGGTGTAGTGTTAGGGTTATGGTTGTTCTGGGTTTAGTATTAGGGCTAGGGTTAGTGTCAATGTTAGGGTTGTACTAGCGTTAGGATTAGGATTTTGCTAGGGTCAGGTTTAGGGTGTGCTAGGGTTAGATTTAAGATTATGGTTATGGTTAATTTTGTGCTAGGGTTAGGGTTAGTTTTAGGGTTATGCTAGGGTTAGGTTTAGTTTTAGGGTTGTGCAAGTGTTTTCGATAGGTTTAGGTGTTATGGTTTGGTTAATGGTTAGGGTTAGATGGCACCACCCACAATGGGCTGGCTTTTCCTACAGCAATCACTCATAAGAAAATGCACCACAGGATAATTTGGTGAGGCATTTTCTTAACTGAGGTTCCCTCTTCCCAAATGAGTCTAGCTTATATCAAGTAGACATAAAAGTAGCTGGCACAGCCTAGCTAGCTCAGGCATTAACTCCAGCAACATTATTTCTTTTTACTAGGAGAGCCAAGAAGACTTACTGAAAGGACCAAACTTAATACGGCTCTTAGTTAAAAAACAGCTTTCCTCCAGTCTTTAATATTTCTTTGAGTCTTAGCTGAGTGGAAAAATACTGAGTTCACCCTGAGACCAAAACCAAGCCAGGTCTGGTGGCACATGCCTGTAATCCCAGCACTATGGGAGGCTGAGGCTGTTAGATCTCTGTGAGTTCAAGGCCAGCCTGGTCTACAAAGTGAGTCCAGGACAACCAAGGCTACACAGAGAAACCCTGTCTCAAATTAAAACACACATACACACAAACAACAAAACACACAAAAAAAAAAACAAAAACAAAAAACCCAAAACCAAACCAACTAACCAAGATCAAAGATCAGCAAATGTTTGAAATAATATAGAAATATACAGTGGCCCATTTCAATTATTTGTTTATTCCACACATGCATCTCACGTGCCAACTATACTTTGATCTGAAGGCTGGTAACAGGACAGCAAACAGGCGTAAGTAATCTGTGACAGCATAGTGTTCTCAGCATAAGATGGAGCAGGCCCCTAACACATATGACCTGTGTTAACAGCAACTTGTCCTAATGCTTTTAAAAAATAGCAGACAAAAGCAGTTCTCGGAAAGAAGGGTTTCTTTTGGTCCATGGTCCACAGGTATGATCTGCCATGCTGGGAAAAATGTGGTGACAGGAGTGTGAAGCAGCTGGTCACATTTCTTCTATAGTCAGGAGTCTGAGACGAATACTGATGCTCAGCTCACTTTCACCTAATTTTAAATTGTGCCTCAGTCCAGGGCCTTAGCCCATGGAATGGTGCTGCTCACATCCAGGGTGGGTCTTCCTCACTTAAACCTTTCTAGAAATGAGCTCACAGGCACACTGAGAGCCATGTCTCCTAAGTGTCTCTAAATTACATCACGCTTGTAATTAAGAATAGCCATAATATAGTCTGTAATGATTTCTTTGTAACTATGATCAATATGACAAATCTGTGGTTCGTGGATCTAACTCACATATGGGTTCAGTGTTGTTGTAAATGAAAATGAGTGTTGCACTATATAATGTTTCTTATTAGCCCTAGGATTATCACAGCAGTATCATCTAGCCCACTATCACAAATAATAAGACACAGACACATGTTAGATTTTATTATTTTTTTAATTTTTATTAGGCTGGGGAGATATTTCACCTATGCTATCTCAATAACTTCAACATTCACCTCCCAGCTGCCATTCAGTGCCATCCTCCTTTAACCATCCTCATCTGAGCTATCTTCTGTTGGTATAGTGTTCTTGTGCAATGTATACAATTTACCCTTGTCCATTCAAATGTTGATTTCTCTACCCCACTATCTGGTTTAAATCTGGACATTACATTGTGCTACTTATTCCAGGCATCACCTGTCTCAAGTTTGTGTAAACATGCCAGCATTTATTTTCTTTATTGCCAATAAAAACAACCAGCCAATGATGAGCAATGGAAAGAATAAGACAACCTGGTCAGGATGGGAGGAGAAAGAAGGAGGGGAGGAGAGATCTGAGAGGAGAGGACCTGGAAACATCAGGAGAAATGAACGGGTTCTAAGATATGACTAAAAAGCAAGTATAATGTGGGAAATCTTAGTGGGAGTAAGCTATGCTGACTTGGAGCTTTGAGGGAGTAATTTTGCCCAGCATTGCAGCATTGTGCTCTAAGTTAATTAAATAAATCTTAGTCTCTGTGTGGTGATTTGAGTATACAGCTGGTTTGAGAATAACTGCTGTTTAAAAGATAAATCAATATTAAATATTAACAATCATCAACAATTTTCCATCTATAATCTCATAAATACTTTTATTCTCCATCTGGGACTTTTCACATCATTATTGGAGTCCTTCATTCAGCCCCACCTGATTCCTTCTTTACACTAACCCATCATGGTGTTCTCTTCCCATCCATTTCTTTCCCTGTGATTCTCCTGTCCTCAAAAGCCCGGGAACGTTTGCCATGCCTACCCCATTCTGCTCTGCCCAGGTATAGACTGTTTAATTAGCCACTCAGGTTTACACAACAAGGATAGGCATATCCACTCAGTAACCAGATCTTGAGGGCCAGTATCATGCATCAGACCAACCTCCAACAGTTCAGGAAGCTTTCCTTGAAAAGAGAATGTCTCCATTAAGGTGTAAGCCAGGCTCATAGGGAACATAGAACAGCTTGTCTAGAAGAGCAGGGATCACCCTCCCAAATGGCATGTAAGCAAGGTTGAATTCCCTGCCCCTTCACAAGATGGATTCTCACTGTGTTGCCCTAGTGGACCTGGAAGTTGCTATGTAGACTAGGCTGGCCTTGTACTCACAGAGATCCTGTATCTGCCTCAGGAGTCTTGAACTCCTTAGGAGCCTTGAAATCCTTAGGCTCAAGGGAAACTCCTGCCTTTGGCTCAAGATAGTTAATATTGTCATCATCTTGATTAGACTGAGAGACACTTAGGATTAATAAAGAACACTTCTGGGTATTCCTGTGAGGGGAGAACCACTCCTAACCCCTGAATCTAGTAGACAGTTCCATTCACAATGCAGGGGCCTGGATGGAATAGAAGTGGAAGAAGAGAAAGACAGCCAGAGAGTGATGGAAGCTTCTTCCTCGCTGGGCAGTTGCCACTGTCTGTGGGCATCACCTACAGCTTCTTCAGCTTTTGGTGAGTGCCAGGAGGCTGTCAGACACTGCCAGGCCTCTAAGCTAGCTTCTTACACCGAGGCCTACAACAGTAACTGCACGTTGGGGTTACAAAAACTCAGGCGACAGCTGGTTCTGATGGTGCACTCCTTAGTCCCAGCACTCTGGAGGCAAAGGCAGGAAGATCTTTGCGAATTTGAGGGCAGCCTATTCTACATAGTGAGTTCCAGGATACCCCAGGACTACATCCAGACCTTGTTTCAAATAAAACAGAACAAAACAAAAGCCACTTGTCTAGAGGCTGGAGAGACGGCTCCTCTGTTAAGAGTATTCACTGTTCAATATGAAAACACCCATATGTAGACAGCCATGTTCATTTCACAGAGGAAGAAATTAAAGCAGGAAAAGGTTAGGGAAGCTTTATTAGGCTCGATTATATGAGTGATGGGATTGTTTGGTTTTAGGCCTTTATATCTGCATGGAAACCTGGTCATAATTACAGTCACAGTTCCTTTCCTGACCTTTTGTCTTAGTCAACAATGTGTTCTAAACTATTCATCGGTTGGAATTTGGAACATAAAACAAAAACAAAACATAAAATAAAATAAAAAACATCTAAAGGTAGACATCCTAAGGCTGGCAAAAGAACTGTTTTATAAATTCTGCCTACTTGCTACTTAACATGATTTCCCCCTCATGTTCCAAGATGGCTTGTCCTCCAGTCATCATATTTCCATTCCACCCAACAGAAAGGACAAAGAAATGCTTCAACCAAGAACACTCTGTGGATGTGGTATCTATTTATTTTCCTTACAACAGACTGTCGCAGGAGAATTTAGTCATTATGATACCTAGTTATAAAGCGGGGTAGGGTGGAAAATGTCGTCTTTATTTTCTGTGCCCACATGTCCAAATGAAATAACTATATATATATATATATTGAAGTTGGAGCAGGCCTTGCTACGTTACTGAAGTCCTTAAACTCCAAGAAATTATAGTTAAACTGAGCCTAGAGTGAATAGAAGTTGTGCAAATCAGGAAGAGAGAGCATTCCCGGCACAGAGACGACACACGAAGGTGCAAAGGGACTTGGCAGGTTATATACAGTCAGAGCGATAGTATAAGATGAAGGCTGTGAGCTGGGTATGGTGTATGCATCTGTAACCCCAGAATTTAGCAGGCTGACACAGGGTGACTGCAGCAAATCTGAGACCAGCTCAGGCTGCTGATTGAGAGTCTTGTCTCATAACGTAACAAGAAAACGGAAACGGTGGAGGTGACGGATAGAGACCGGGAAGCAGGAGTTAATGTGAAGGGATGAGTTAGTCCACTGGCTTACGAAGGAGGTGGGAAAAGGAGCTGGTTCGTGGTTTTTGTTATGTTTGTTCTCTTTTTCTGAAACAAGGCCTTGGCTAGCCTCCAACTCAAGAGAGATCCATCTGCTTCTGCCTCCTGTGTGCTGGGATTAAAGCTTTTGCCACCCTGCCTGACAGTTTTTAATTAAAGTGGTATCTTAAAGTGAAGTGGTATCCGTGGAAACAGTAACGAGGTAGGTTTATTTAAAAAGCAGGATTTAGGGTCAGGTGTGTTGTAGATATAAACATGTTTTTGTTTTAACCCCAGGAGTGGGATGTGAGAATGATTCAGACAGTCCACAGATGCACATGATTTGTCTCCTGTGGGTTCTGAGCGGAGCTCTTTGCCAGCTGCAGCCTGTTTAAATCCGAGGACTCTGGAGAGAGAATAAACGCCAGAGCCCAGAGAGTGTTGGGGAGCTCTGAGAAAGAGCAAGGCTGTTGCGGCTCCCCCGATACACCCCCCCAGGCTCCTGTTGCTGTTGTTGCAGTGAGACAGGAAGTTGGAGATCTCATGAATTGGGGATTGGACTGGTTCCAAGGAATCGTAACCCCAGCCAGCAGGAGGCAATGAAGAGAACTGTGTCCCCTCTTCTACTAGCTCTTTCTCTCTCCTGGCTGGTGTTGGAGTGCTGGAATGGATTGGGGTAAAGTAGGGACAAAGAGATATAAAAAATGTAGATAATTTTTTTTAGTACAGAAACATAGGTGACTTGGCTCAGCACTGAATTAAGGGCACTTGCTTTACCCCCTAGTTATCTGTGTTTGGTTCCCAGAACCCACATCAAGGTGTAAGGAGAGAAATGACACCATAAAGTTGTCCAATAGAATACGAGCACACACCATACAAACACAATACTAACACAGAAAACATAGAAATTGAGATTTAAGGGTTAGGGTGAGGGTTGGGTGAGGAGTTTGAGGTTAGGGTTGGGTTAGGGTTAGAGGGTTAGAGTTCCCTGTTGTCATGATGTTTTTTGGAATGTAGACACTTTACCCTTGTTCATTCATTCAAATGCTGATTTCTCTCCCCCATTATCGGGTTTCACTCCAGACTTGCATTGTGATGCTTATTCTAGGCATCACCTGTCTCAAATTTGTGTAAACATGGCACCATTTGTTCTTTACACTGTCAATTAAAACAGCAGCCACAGTGTTGAGCAATAGAGAGGATAGGGTGGGACGTCCTGGTTCAGAGTGGGAGGAGAGGAAGGAGTAGGAGGAGGAAGGAGGAGGAGGAGAGGAAGGAAGCAGGAGGAGGAGGAGGAACGGCAGGAGGAGGAGAGGAAGGAGGAGAAGCGGTAGGAGGCTTGCAGGAGAGGTCTTGGAACAACGGGGAAATGAAGCGGAACTAAGACATCACTAGCAGCAAGTAATGGATGAATCTGAATGGTAGAAAACTGCGGGCTTGGAGGATAAGGATGAGTAACTATTGCCTAGCACTGGGCTCTAGGTTAACTGAAAGAATCCTACTCTGGTGTGGTGATGGGGTTATATAGCTGTTTAGGATTAACTGCAGCTTTACTAAAAGATATATCAATAGTAAATATTAATAAATAAATGAAAAAGTTCGAGGTTAGGGTTAGAGGGTTCGGGTTCGGGTTGGGGATCTGGCTTGGCCTCAATCTCGGACTCCGCCTTGGGCTTGGGCTAGGCTCGGGCTCGGGGTAAGGGTTAGAGGGTTAGGGGTTAGAGGTTAGGGAGTTAGGGTTAGGGTTAGAGGTAAAAGGTTAGGGGTTAGGGGTTAATATTGGGGTTAGGAGTTAGGGTTAGGGGTTTGGGGTTAGAGTTACGATTAGGGTTGTTAGGGTTAGGGTGAGGGTGTTAGGGTGAGGGGGTTAGGGTTAGGGCTAGGGCTAGGGCTGGGGCTGGGGCTGGGGCTGGAGGCTAGGGCTGGAGCTAGGGGTCTAGGGGCCTAGGGCTAGGGCTAGGGGGCTAGAAGGCTAGGGCTGGGGCTAGGGGGCTAGGGGGCTAGGGCTAGGGGGCTAGGGCTAGGGGCTAGAGGGCTAGGCCTGGGGCTATTACTAGGACTAGGGCTAGGGGGCTAGGGCTAAGATAGGGGGCTAGGGCTAGGGGGCTAGGGGACTAGGGGGCTAGGGTTAGGGCTGGGGGGCTAGGGCTGGGGATAGGGAGTAGGGCTAGGGGGCTAGGGCTAGGGCTGAGGCTAGGGGGCTAGGGGGCTAGGGCTGGGGCTAGGGCTAGGGTAGGGCTAGGGGGCTAGGGCTGGGGCTAGGGGGCTAGGGCTGGGGCTAGTGGGCTAGTGCTAGGGGGCTAGGACTAGGGCTAGGACTAGGGGGCTAGGGCAAGGGGGGCTAGGGGTCTAGGAGGCTAGGGCTAGGGGGCTAGGGCTAGGGCTAGGGGACTAGGGCAAGGGGGCTAGGGGTAGCGGGCTAGGGCTAAGGGGCTAAGGCTAGGGTTAGGGTTAGAGGATAGGGTTAGGGTTAGGGGGTCAAGAGTTAGGGTCAAGGGTCAGGGCCAGGGCCAGGGTCAAGGCCAGGACCAGGGACACCAGGGCCAGTGCCAGGGCTGCCAGGGCCAGGGCTGCGAGGGCCAGGGCCAGGGCTGTCAGGGCCAGGGCCAGGGCTGTCAGGGTCAGGGCGAGGGCTGTCAGGGTCACAGTCAGTGCTGTCAGGGTCAGGGTCAGGGCTATCAGGGTTAGGGTTAGGGTTAGGGGTTAGCTGTTAGGGTTAGGGGTTAGGATTAGGGGGTCAAGGTTAGGGTCAAGGGTCAAGGGCCAGAGCCAGGGCTAGGGCTGCCAGGACCAGGGCCTGGGCCAGGGAGAGGGCTGCAAGGGCTGCCAGGGCCAGGGCCGTCAGGGCTATCAGGGCCACGGCCAGGGCTGCCAGGGCCAGGGCTATCAGAGTCAGGGCCAGGGCTGTCAGGATCAGGGCCAGGGCTGTCAGGGCCAGGGCCAGGGCTGTCAGGGCCAGAGCCAGGGCTGTCAGGGCCAGGGCCAGGGCCAGGGCTGTCAGGGCCAGGGCTGTCAGGGTCAGGGCCAGGTATGTCAGGGTGTTGGAAGCCGCGTGATTCATCTCGCCAGCCAAAACGCACACGGGCACAAGGGTCCTTCCACAACAAGCCTTTATTACACTCAATCGATGAAAGGAGGAGAGGAGAGCGGGCCCAGCCACCTCTAGGGCGCGGGCGGCTCTCGCATTGGCCGAAGGACACCGCGGCGTCCAGTGGGCAGCTGCCAGGCCAGGCAAGCCCCGGGCGGGGAGAGGGGGAGGAGGAGAGGGAGGAGAGCGCCAGGGCCCAGAAGTGGCACTGTTTATATAAGCCCTGGTTGCACCTAAGTGACGTGTCAATACCCTGATTGGCTGCTCACTCTATACCCCGACTGATGACTCAGGCCCAGCTTGCTTAGTGTGCTTATGCAATTTTCGCAACCCACGCATGCGTACTGGAGGTTTTTTTTTTTTTTACAGTTTTGAGGGCAAAATGTCAGCACCACCTAGTGGCATCTGAGTCTCAGCTCTCCACATCCCCCTTTTGTTTTAATTAATGAAAACTGCCTTAAAGCCTATAAGCGTGGCACAAGAGAGCCCTAAGCTCGATCAAGCGAGCTCCTTCTTTGGGGAGTAAGCAATCAAGAGCTTTAGATTACTTCCTTACCCCACCAGGTGCAATGGAGACAAGTCCTCTGGGTGCAGGGGCTAAGGGAGAAGATTAAAAAAGGAGGTGACACCCATTCCCATGCAATGGAATAAAATTCCAGGGAGTGCAAGGGCTGTCATCCTCCTATCTAGGTACCATAGCCGCTTAGGCAAAGGCAACATTGACTTGCATCACTCATCGACTCAGGGCAATAGGTAAAACCCCTGAGGTGCATCGACTGAGTGTCACAGTCTGTTTTAATTTTTTAACATGGATAACCAAATTTTGGGAGATGATCCTTGTTTCAAGGCCACAAGTGTTTGTGCAATCGCGACCTAGTCACGTTTATGTTGGGTATTGAGTTTGCAGAACAACCAGAGTAAAAACACTAAGCCACAACATAGTGCTGCACCAAACATTCCAACCCCCACCCAATCTTAAAGTAAGAAAAGGCAGAAGAAACCCAGGGTAATAAGCCATCTGTGGGCTATGAATCCACTCGAGTAGAATTATTGGTCATCCTCGCCACCCTTGACTCTTCAAGTGGTAGCAGGTGTATCTGTTGAAAGATCATCTTCAGCTGTCACCAGCTTTCGCGTGAGGCACTCTGGTACCCAGAATGGATTGTTTTCTTCCTGTGGGAAAACACAGACAGCTCCCCTGGATCTTATTAAGGTAGGATCCGGGCCTTTCCATTGACCAGTTAAGACATCCTTCCATTTGATCATTTCCTTGGGCCTATTAGGCCCTAAGCAGTGGCGATCAGCCGCCGAATGGCCTTGACTGTCCAAATTAAAAAAATTGAGTGTGAAGAGTGCCAAGGAAATGGTCACTCGTGGCACTGAGGGCAGAGCCTCCTGGACTCTCCCTTTTGTTTTATTAAGTAGGATTTGAGGGTGCGGTGAGCATGTTCATTAATACCCTGACTTTGAGGGTTCTATGGGAGACCCATTAGATGGGTCACTTTTATTGGATGACAAAACTGTCCAAATTTTTGAGAAGTATAGGCCGGCCCATTGTCAGTTTTGAGAATTTTGGGCTTTCCCCAGGCACTCCATGCCTCTAGGCAATGTTGAATAACATGGGCTGCCTTTTCTCCAGTCAGGGAGAAGCAAAGAGCAAGTATCACAACTCAGAGCAAAAAATGTATCAACAGAAACATGCAAATATTGGGAGTTTACAAAAAATGAAATGTGAGTAACATCCATCTGACACACTTGTAGTGGAGGTTCTAAATTTGAATTAGTTCCTCTGGGATTAATCCCAACATGAGGCATAGGTAAGAACTTAAAACAAAAGGGGGATGTGGACAACAATTTTGGCATTGGGTAACAATATAAGCAAAAAGGGAGCTGTGGAACAGCGCCACTTATGGCTTTGACATTTTGGCGCCTCAAAAGGGGATGTGGAAAGCTGAGACTCAGACGCCAGGTGCCTCCAAAACTGTAAAAACCTCCAGTACCCATGCCTCCTTATCCAAATTGCCCGCTTAGCATGGGCTTGAGTGAGCAGCCAATCATGGTATTGACACGCCACTTAGGTGAGACCAGGGCTTATATAAACAGCGGTGTCCTCTCTCCTCCCCCTTCTCCAAGCGGCTTGCCCGCCTGGCAGCCACGCCATGGTGTCCTTCGCAAGCGTGGCCCACCAAAGCCCGCAAGGTGGCCTCTCCTCCTCCTCCTTTTCATCGATTGACTGTAATAAAGGCTTGTTGCAGAAGGACCCTTGTACCCTTGTGAGTTTCTGCTGGCCAGACGAATCACGTGGCTTCTAACACCCTGTCAGACCTGGCGCTGATCCTGACAGCCCTTGCCCTGGCCCTGACAGCCCTGGCCCTGGCCCTGACAGCCATGGCCTTGGCCCTGACAGCCCTATCCCTGGCCCTGACAGCCCTGGCCCTGGCCCTGACAGCCCTGGCCCTGTCCCTGACAGCCCTGGCCCTGGCCCTGACAGCCATGGCCCTGATCCTGACAGCCCTGGCCCTGACTCTGACAGTCCTGGCCCTGGCAGTACATGCCGTGGCCCTGATAGCCCTGACGGCCCTGGCCCTGGCCCTGGTAGCCCTTATGGCCCTCTCCCTGGCCCTGGCCCTGGCAGCCCTGGCCCTGGCACTTGACCCTTGAACCTAACCTTTGACCCCCTAACCCTAACCCCTAACTCTAACCCCTAACCCCTGACCCTAACCCTAACCCTAACACCCTAACCCTAACCCTAACACCCTAACCCTAACCCTAACACCAACACTAACCCTAACCCTAATCCTAACCTCCTAACCATAATCCTAACGCTAACCCTAACCCTAACCCCTAACCCCAACCCTAAACCTAACCCTAACACCCTAACCCTAACCCCTGACTTTAACCCCTAACCCTAAACCTAACCCCTAACACTAACCTTAACCCCCTAACGCTAACCCTGACCCTGACCCTGACCCTGAACCCTAACCCTAACCCTAACCAGAATCTCCCTAACCCTAACCCCAACCCCTAACCCCTAACCCTAACCCTATCCCTAAATCTAACTGTAACTCCTAACCCCTAACCCTAACCCCTAACCCCTAACCCCTAACCCTAACCATAACGCTAACCCTAAACCCAACCCCAACCCCAACCTCAACCCTAACCCCAACCCTAATCCTAACCCTAACCTAACTAACCCTAACCCTAACCTCTAACCTAACCCTAACCCTAACCCTAACACTAACCCTAACCCTAAACCCCTAACCCTAACCCTAACCCTAACCCTAACCTAACCCTAACCTAACCTCACCCTCACCCTAACCTCACCCTAACCCTAACCCTAACCTAACCCTAACCCTAACCCTAATCCTAACCCTAACCCTAACCCTAACCCTAACCCTAACCCCTAACCCCTAACACACTAACCCTAACTCTAACCCTAACCCTAACATTAATTCAAATTTAGAATTGGCTAAGGAGTTTCATAAAATTTTCATGTTACAGCTGAGACATTGCGTCATCGATTTGACATAACTAGAAAAGACGCTAGAGATATTGTTGCCCAATGTCAAAATTGTTGTCAGTTCTTACCTATGCCTCATGTTGGGATTAATAACAGAGGAATCCGTCCACTACAAGTGTGGCAGATGGAAGTTACTCACATTTCATTTTTTGGTAAACTTCAATATTTGCATGTTCCTGTTGATACTTGCTCTGAGTTGTGTTTGCTTCTCCCTGACTGGAGAAAAGGCAGCCCATGTTATTCAACATTGCCTAGAGGCATGGAGTGCCTGGGGAAAGTCCAGAATTCTAAAACTGACAATGGGCCGGCCTATACTTCTCAAATATTTGGACAGTTTTGTCATCCAATAAAAGTGACCCATCTAACGGGTCTCCCATATAACCCTCAAAGACAGGGTATTATTAAACATGCTCACTGCACCCTATTTAATAAAACAAAAGGGAACGTCCAGGAGGTTCTGCCTCAGTGCCACGAGTGACCCGCTTCCTTAGCACTCTTCACACTCAATTTTTTGAATTTGACAGTCAAGGCCATTCGCTGCTGATCGCCACTGCTTGGGGCCTAAGAGGCCCAAGGAAATGATCAAATGGAAGGATGTCTTAACTGGTCAATGGAAAGGCCCAGATCCTATCTTAATAAGATCCAGGGGAGCTGTCTGTGTTTTCCCACAGGAAGAAAACAATCCATTCTGGGTACCGAGCACTCACCAAAGCTGGTGACAGCTGAAGATGATCTTTCAACAGATACACCTGCTACCACTTGAAGAGTCAAGGGTGGCGAGGATGACCACTAATTCTACTCGAATGGATTTATCGCCCACAGATGGCTTATTACCCTGGGTTTCTTCTGCCTTTTCTTACTTTAAGATTGGGTGGGGGTTGGAATGTTTGGTGCAGCACTATGTTGTGGCTTAGTGTTTTTACTCTGGTTGTTCTGCAAACTCAATACCCAACATAAACGTGACTAGGTCGCGATCACAAAAACGCTTGGCCTTGAAACAAGGATCATCTCCCAAAATTTTTTATCCATGTTAAAAAATTAAAACAGACTGTGACACTCAGTCGATGCACCTCAGGGGTTTTACCCATTGCCCTGAATCAATGAGTGATCCAAGTCAATGTTGCCTTTGCCTAAGCGGCTATGTTACCTAGATAGGGGGATGACAGCCCTTACGCTCCCTGGAATTTTATTCCATTGCACGGGAATGGGTGTCACCTCCTTTTTTAATCTTCTCCCTTAGCCCCTGCACCCAGAGGACTTGTCTCCATTGCACCTGGTGGGGTAAGGAAGTAATCTAAAGCTCTTGGTCGCTTACTCCCCAAAGAAGGAGCTCCCTTGATCGAGCTTAGGGCTCTCTTGTGCCACGCTTATAGGCTTTAAGGCAGTTTTCATTTATTAAAACAAAAGGGGGATGTGGAAAGCTGAGACTCAGACGCCACTAGGTGGCGCTGACATTTTGCCCTCAAAACTGTAAAAAAAACCCTCCAGTACGCATGCGCCAGTTGTGCAAATTGCATAAGCATGCTAAGCACGCTGAGCCTGAGTCATCAGGCGGGGTAAAGAGTGAGCAGCCAATCAGGGTATTGACACGCCACTTAGGTGCGACCAGGGCTTATATAAACAGCGCCACTTCTGGGCCCTGGCGCTCTCCTCCCTCTCCTCCTCCCCTTCTCCCCGCCCGGGGCTTGCCCGCCCTGGATGCGGCCCGCAGGACGACGCTGTGTTCGTCGGCCAATGCGAGTGCCACCTGTGCCCGCGAGGTGGCCGGGCCCGCTCTCCTCTCCTCCTTTCATCGATTGACTGTAATAAAGGCTTGTTGCTGAAGGACCCTTGTGCCCACGTGCGTTTCTGCCGGCGAGATGAATCACGCGGCTTCCAACACCCTGACAGACCTGGCCCTGACCCTGACAGCCCTGGCCCTGGCCCTGACAGACCTGGCCCTGGCCCTGACAGCCCTGGCCCTGGACGTGACAGCCCTGGCCTTGATCCTGACAGCCCTGGCCATGACTCTGACAACCCTGGCCCTGGCAGCCCTGGCTGTGGCCCTGATAGCCCTGAGGGCCCTGGCCCTGGTAGCCCTTGCGGGCCTCTCCTGGCCCTGGCCCTGGCCCTGGCAGCCCTGGTCCTGGCCCTGGCCCTTGACACTTGACCCTAACCTTTGATCCCCTAACCCTAACCCCTAAGCCCTAACCCCTAACCCCTAATCCTGACAGCCCTGACCCTGACCCTGACAGCACTGGACCCTAACCCTGACAGACCTGGCCCTGGCCCTGACAGCCCTGGCCCTGGCCCTGACAGCCCTGGCCCTGGCCCCTGGGCCCTGGCCCTGGCCCCTGGCCCTGGCCCTGCCCTGGTCCTGGCTCTACCCTGACCCTGGCCCTGACCCATGACCCTAACCATTGACCCCTATCCCTAACCCTAACCCTAACCCCTAACACTAACCCTAGCCCTAGCCCCCTAGCCCTAGCCTGCTAGCCCAACACACTTGCCCTAGCCCCCTAACCCTAGCCCTAGCCCCCTAGCCCTAGTCTCCTTGCCCCCTATACCCCTAGCCACCATAGCCCTAGCCCCCTAGACCTAGCCCTAGTTCTAGCCCCCTAGCACTAGCCCCCTAGCCCCAGCCCTAGCCCCCTAGCCCTAGCCCCCTAGCCCACTAGCCCTAGCCCTAGCCCTAGCACAAGCCCTAGCCCCCTAGCCCCCTAGCCTCAGCCCGAGTCCTAGCCCCCTACACCTATCCCCCTAGCCCCAGCCCTAGTCCTAGCCCTAGCCCAAGCCCTAGCCCCTAAGCCCCCTAGCATCAGCCCTAGCCCTATCCCCTAGCCCTATCCCCCAGCCCCAGCCCTAGCCCCCAGCCCTAGCCCCCAGGCCCCTAGCCCCCTAGCCCTAGCCCCCTAGCCCTAGCCCTAGCCCTCTAGCCCTATTCCAACTCCTAGCCCCATCCCTAGCCCCCTAGCCCTAGCCCTAGCCTCCTAGCCCTAGCCACCTAGCCCCTAGCCACCCAGCCCCCAGCCTCAGCCCCTAGCCTCCTAGCCCCCTAGCCCTAGCCCCCTAGCCCCCTAGCTCCAGCCCTAGCCTCCAGCCCCAGTGCCAGCCTCAGCCCTAGCCATAGCCCTAGCCCTAACCCTGACCCTGACCCTAACCCTGACCCTGACCCTAACCCTAACCTAACCCTATCCCCCTAACCCTAACACTAACCACTTAACCCTAACCCTAACCCTAACCCCCTAACCCTAACCCTAAACCTAACCCTAACCCCTAACCCTAACCCTAACCCTGACTTTAACCCCCTAACACTAACCCTAACCCTAAACCCTAACCCTAACCCCATCCTAACCCTAACCTAACCCTGACCCTGACCCTGACACTGACCCTGACCCTAACCCTAACCCTAACCCTAACCCTAACACCCCTAACCCTAACCCTAACCCCAACCCCAACACTAACCCTAACCCTAACCCTAACCCACTAACCCTAACCCTCACACTGATAGCCCTGACCCTGACCCTGACAGCACTGACCCTGACCCTGACAGCCCTGGCCCTGACCCTGATATCCCTGGCCCTGGCCCTGACAGCCCTGGCCTTAGCCCTGACAACCCTGGCCCTGGCAGCCCAGGCCCTTGCCCTGGCGGCCCTGGTCCTGGTTTTGACCCTGGCCCTGGCCCTGACCCTTGACCCTAACCCTTGACACCCTAACCCTAACCCTAACCCCTAACCCTAACACTAGCTCTAGCCCCCTAGCACTAGCCCGCTAGCACTAGCCCCCTTGCCCTAGCCCCCTAGCCCTAGCCTCCTAGCCCCCTAGCCCCCTAAATCCCCTATCCCTAGCCCCCTAATCCTAGCCCTAGTCCTAGCTCCCAAGCACTAGCCCCCTAGCCCCAGCCCCAACCCCCTAGCCCTAGCCCTAGCCCCAGCCCTAGCCCCCTAGCCCCCTAGCCTCAGCCCTACACTAGCCACCTAGCCCTATCCCCCTAGACCCACCCCTAGCCCCCTAGCCCTAGCCCTAGCACCCTAGTCCCCTAGCCCCCTAGCCCGAGCCCTAGCCCCTTAGCCCTAGCCCCCTAGGCCCCTATCTCCCTAGCTACCCTAGCCTTAGACCCCTAGTCCTAGCACTAGTCCTAGCCCCCTAGCACTAGGCACTAGCCCCAGCCCTAGCCCCCTAGCCCTAGCCCTAGCCCCTAGTCCTAGTCCCCCCCAGCCCCAGCCCTAGCCCCCCCCTAGCCCCAGCCCCAACCCTAGCCCCAGCCCCAGCCCCAGCCCTAGCCCCCTAGCCCTATCCCTAGCACCCTAGCCCTAGTCCTAGTCCTAGCCCCAGCCCGAGCCCCCTAGCCCCTAGCCCTAGCCCCCTAGCCCTAGCCACCTAGCCCCCTAGCCCCAGCCTTAGCCTCCTAGCCCCCTACCCTAGCCCTAGCCCCCTAGCCCCCTAGCTCCAGCCCTAGCCTCCAGCCCCAGCCCCAGTCCCAGCCCCAGCCCTAGCCCTAGCCCTAGCCCTAACCCTAACCCTGACCCTGACCCTGACCCTGACCCTAACACTAACCCTAACACTAACCCCCTAACCCTAACCCTACCCTGACTTTAACCCCCCCTAACCCTAACCCTGACTCTAACCCTCACCCTAACCCCCCTAACCCTATCCGTGACACTGATCCTAACACCCCTGACGCTGACCCTGACCCTGACCCCTAACCCTAACCCTAACCTTATCCCTAACCCTAACCCTAACCCTAACCCTAACCCCAACCCCAACCCCAAACCCAACCCTAACCCTAACGCTAACCCTAACCCTAACCCTAACCCTCTAACCCTAACCTTCACACTGAGAGCCCTGACCCTGACCCTGACAGAACTGACCCTGACCCTGACCGCCCTGGCCCTGACGCTGACAGCCCTGGCCCTGGCCCTGACAGCCCTGACCCTGGCCCTGACAGCCCTGGCCCTGGCAGCCCTGGCCCTGGCCCTGGCGACCCTGGTCCTGGTTTTGACCCTGGCCCTAGCCCTGACCCTTGACCCTAACCCTTGACCCCCTAACCCTAAACCTAACCCCTAAACCTAACCATAGCCCTAGCCCCCTAGCCCTAGCCCGCTAGCCCTAGCCTCCTAGCCCCCTAGCCTCCTAGCCCCCCTACCCCTAACCCCCTAGTCCTAGCCCTAGTCCTAGCTCCCTAGCACTAGCCCCCTATGCCCAGACCTAGCCCCCTAACCCTAGCCCTAGCCATAGCCCCAGCCCTAGCCCCCTAGCCCCCTAGCATCAGCCCTAGCCCTAGACCCCTAGCCCTATCCCCAGCCACAGCCCCCCAGCCCTAGCCCTAGCCCCCTAGCCTTAGTCCTAGTCCTAGCCCCAGCCTTAGCCCCCTAGCCCTTAGCCCTAGCCCCCAGCCCCCCTCAGCCCCTAGCCCCAGCCATAGCCTTCAACCCCAGCCCAGCCCCCAGCACTAGCCCAACCCCAGCCCCAGCCCCAGCCCTAGCCCCTAGCCCTAACCCTAACCCTGACCCTGACCCTGACCCTGACCCTGACCCTAACCCCTAACCCTAACCCCTAACCCAAACCCTAACACTAACCCCTAACCCTAACCCTAACCCTAACCCCTAAACCTAACACTAACCCCTAACCCTAACCCTAACTGTGACTTTAACCCCCTAACCCTAACCCTGACCCTAACCCTAACCCTAACCCCTAACACTAACCCTGACCCTGACCCTAACACCCTGACGCTGACCCTGACCCTCCTGACCCCTAACCCTAACCCTAACCCTTTTCCTAACCCTAACCCTAATCCCTAACCCCTAACCCTAACCATAACACTAACCCCAACCCCAATCCCAACCCCAACCCTAACCCCAACCCTAACCCCAACCCTAACCCTAACCCTAACCTCTAAACCTAACCCTAACCCTCTAACCATAACCCTAACACTAACCAGAACCCTGACCCTAACCCCTAACCCTAACCCCAACCCCAACCCTAACCCTAACCCTAACCCTAACCCTAACCCTAAACCTAACCCTAACCCTAACCCTCTAACCCTAACCCTCACACTGACAGCCATGACCCTGACCCTGACAGCACTAACCCTGACCCTGACAGCCCTGGCCCTGACCCTGACAGCCCTGGCCC
>JAEOAE010002424.1:0-34598 GCA_036365155.1 Meriones psammophilus | reverse complement strand
GGCTAGGCTAGGCTGGGGCTAGCCAAGGCCAGGCCAGTCTAGGGCCAGGCTAGGGGCCAGGTCGGGGCCAGGGCCCCAGTGCTAGGGCCAGGAGGCTAGGGCCAGGGGGCTAGGGCCAGGGGCCAGGGGCTCAGACGCTAGGAGGCTAGGGCCAGGCCAGGCCAGGGCTAGGCCAGGCTGGGCCAGGGCTGGAGGGTTGAGGCTCGGGGATAGGCCAGGAAGGGTCAGGGCCAGGGTCAGGTCAAACCAGGAGGCCAGCCTTTAGGGCCAGGGGCCAGGGCTGCCAGGCCAGGCCAGGGCTGCCAGGGACCAGGGCCAGGCGGTGCCAGGGCCAGGGGACAGGGGCTGTCAGCCAGGGTCAGGGCTGTCCAGGCGGCAGGGCCAGGGGGCCAGGAGGCCAGGCTGTCAGGTCAGAGTCCAGCCGTCAGGGATGCCAGGTTAGGCCAGGGCAAGGCGAGGCCTGGTCAGGCCGCCAGTGCCAGGGGCAGGGGTTAGGCTGCAGACTTTAAGGGTTAGGTTCAGGCCAGGCTGTCAGGTCAGGCCAAGGGCAGGAAGGCCAGGGCTGCAGGCTGCTGCCAGGGCCAGGTTAGGGCTGGGGCCAGGGCTGAGGTTAGGCCAGGGCCAGAGCCTAGGCCAGGCCTCAGCCAGGCTAGGGCTAGGCCTGGCCAGGGCAGGATTAGGTTGGGCCAGGGTCCTTCCACAACAAGGCTTTAGGCTAGGCCAGGCTAGGGCTGAAAGGGCAGGGCCAGGCAGGGGCCAGGCCAGGGCCAGGCTAGGGCCTAGGTGGGCTCCAGGCCAGGCCAGGCGGGCCAGGTGGGGGCCAGGGCTAGGGGCTAGGGCTGGGGCCAGTGGGCCAGGGGCCTAGGCTAGGGGGTCTAGGCTAGGGCCAGGGGCCAGGGCAGGGCCAGGGGCTAGGGGCTAGGGCTAGGGGGCCAGGGCAGGCTAGGGGGGGCAGGGCTAGGGCCAGGGGACCAGGGGGCCAGGGCTAGGCTAGGGCTGGGCTAGGGGGCTAGGGGCCAGGGGCCAGGGGCTAGGCTAGGCTAGGGGGGGCTAGGGCCAGGGGGCCAGGGCCAGGGCTAGGGGCCAGGCCAGGCTAGGGGGCCAGGGGCCAGGGGCTAGCCAGGGGCTAGGGGCCAGGCCAGGGCCAGGGGCCAGGCCAGGGCCAGGGGCCAGGGGCAAGGGGGCTGGGCCAGGGGCCAGGCCAGGGCCAGGGCCAGGTTAGGCTAGGCCAGGGCTAAGGCCAGGTTAGTGTCAAGGGTTAGGGCAAGTGTCAGGCAAGGGTCACGGTCAGGCCTGACCAGGGCCGCCAGGCCAGGGCCAGGGCTGCCAGGGCCAGGACCAGGGCTGCCAGGCCAGGACCAGGGCTGCCAAGGCCAGGGCCAGGGCTGTCAGGGCCAGGACCAGGGCTGTCAGGGTGAGGGTCAGTGCTGTCAGGGTCAGGGTCAGGGCTGTCAGGTTAGGGTTAAGGTTAGGTTAGGTTAGGGTTAGGTTTAGGTTAGTGTTAACGTCAGGTCAGGGTCAGGGTCAGGTTAGGTTAGTGCTAGGCTAGGCTAGGGCTTGGGTTGGGGCTGGAGGCTAGGCTGGAGCTAGGGGGGCTAGGGGTAGGGCAAGGGCTAGGGGTCTAGGAGGCTAGGCTGGGGGGCTAGGTCTAGGGGCTAGGGCTGGGGCTGGGGCTAGGACTAGGACTAGGGCTAGGTGGCTAGGGCTATGGCTAGGGGGGCCATGGCTAGGGACTAGGGGACTAGGGGCTAGGGCTAGGCCTAGGGGCCAGAGCTGGGGCTAGGGGCCAGGGCCAGGGGCCAGAACTAGGCTAGGGGCCAGGGCTGGGGCTAGGGGCCAGTGCTACGGGACCAGGACTAGGGCTAGGACCAGGGGCCAGGGCCAGGGGGGCCAGGGGCCAGGGGCCAGGAGGCTAGGCCAGGGGCCAGGCCAGGCCAGGGGCCAGGCAAGGGAGTTGGGCCAGCGGCCAGGCCAGGGGATAGGGCCAGGTTAGGTTAGGGTAGGTGTAGGGTTAGGGGGCCAAGGGTTAGGTCAAGGGTCAGGCCAGGCCAGGGTCAAAACCAGGACCAGGGCTGCCAGGCCAGGGCCAGGGCTGCCAGGGCCAGGACCAGGGCTGCCAGGCCAGGGCCACGCTGCCAGGGCCAGGACCAGGGCTGCCAGGCCAGGCCAGGGCTGTCAGGGCCAGGCCAGGGCTTTCAGGGTCAGGGTCAGTGCTGTCAGGGTCAGAGTCAGAGCTGTCAGGTTAGGTTAGGGTTAGGGGTTAGGTTAGGGGTTACGGTTAGAGTTAGGTTAGGTTAGTGTTAGGCTATGGTTAAGGTTAGGGTTAGGTTAGGGTTAGGTTAGGTATACGGGTTAGGTTAGGTTAGGCTTACGGGTTAGGTTAGGCTTAGTGTTAGGTCAGGTCAGGTTAGGTTAGGCTAGGGCTAGGCTAGGCTGGGGCTAGGGATGGGGCTTTGGCTGGAGGCTAGGGCTGGAGCTAGGGGGCTAGGGGCCAGGGCTAGGCCAGGGGCCAGGAGGCCAGGTCTGGGGCTAGGGGGGCCAGGGGTCTAGGGCCATGTGGCTAGGGCTAGGGGCCAGGGGGCCGGCTGGGGCCAGGACTAGGACCAGGCCAGGGGTCCAGGGCCAGGTCTAGGGGCTAGGCCCAGGGGCCCAGGCCCGGGCCAAGCTAGGGGGTAGGGGGCCAGGGCTGCTAGGCTAGGCCAGGGGCCAGGGCCAGGGCCAGGGGATAGGGCTGGCTGGGATAGGGGGCCAGTGGTAGGGGGCCAGGACCAGGCCAGGACCAGGGGCCAGGGGCCAGGCCAGGGCCAGGGCCAGGCCAGGAGGCCAGGGGGGCCAGGGCAAGGGGTTTGACCATCGGGCCAGGCCAGGGGCCCAGGCCAGGGTACGCGGTTACGGGTTAGGTTAGGTTAGGCGCCAAGGGTTAGGGTCAAGGGGCAGGGCCAGGGTCAGGGTCAGGGCTAGGACCAGGGCCGCCAGGGCCAGAGCCAGGGCTGCCAGGCCAGGACCAGGGCTGCCAGGCCAGGGTCAGGGCTGTCAGGCCAGGGCCAGGGCTGTCAGGGCCAAGGCCAGGGCTGTCAGGGTGAGGGTCAGTGATTTCAGGGTCAGGGTCAGGCTGTCAGGTTAGGTTAGGGTTAGAGTTAGGGTTAGGTTAGTGGGTCAAAGGTTAGGGTCAAGGGTCAAGGGCCAGGGCCAGGCCAGGCCAGGCCAGGAGAGAGCCGCAAAGGCTGCCAGGCCCAGGGCCGCCAGGCCTATCAGGCCACAGCCAGGGCTGCCAGGGCCAGGGCTGTCAGGATCAGGCCAGGGCCTCAGGCCAGGGCTGTCAGGCCAGGCCAGGGCTGTCAGTGTCAGGCCAGGTCTGTCAGGTTAGGGTTAGGTTAGTTTCTGGGTCAGGTCAGGGTCAGGGTCAGGTCAGGGTTAGGTTAGGGCTAGGCTAGGGCTAGGGCTGGGGCTGGGGCTGGGGCTGGAGGCTAGGGCTGGAGCTAGGGGGCTAGGGGCTAGGGCTAGGGCCAGTGGGCCAGGAGGCTATGGCTGGGGCTAGGGGGTTAGGGGGATAGGCTATGGGGCCAGGGCTGGGGCCAGGGCTGATAGGGCTAGGGGCTAGGGCTAGGCTGAGGCTAGGGGCCAGGGGGGCCAGGGCTGGGGCTAGGGCCAGGCCAGGACTAGGGGCCAGGGCTGGGGCTAGGGGCCAGTACTAGGGGCCAGGAATAGGGCCAGGACCAGGGGCCAGGCCAGGGGGGCCAGGGGTGCCAGGGGGGCCAGGAGGCCAGGGCCAGCGGCCAGGCCAGGGGGCCAGGGCCAGTGTTAGGCCAGGCTTAGGTTAGGGGGTTCAGGGTTAGCGCCAAGGGTCAGGGTCAGGCCAGGCCAGGGCTGTCAGGCCAGGCCAGGGCTGTCAGGGGTCAGGCCAGGGCTGTCAGGGTCAGGGTCAGTGCTGTCAGGGTCAGGTCAGGCCTTAGTGTGAGTGTTAGGTTAGGGGGTTAGGGTTAGGTTAGTGTTAGGATAGGGTTAGGTTAGTGGTTAGGGTTAGTGTTAGGTTAGGGGTTAGGTTAGGTAACGCTTAGTGTTAGGCTATATCACTTTTTAGTTTTCCTGTATTCCTAATTGAGCGAGTGACACACATGTGATTTAGCTTACAAAGCAGTTCTTGTGTTCTTGTTTTTTAGTTGGAAATTTGTTCTTCTTACGAACAGGTTAGGTTAGGTTAGGTTAGGTTAGGTTAGGTTAGGGGTTAGGTTAGGCTAGGCTAGGGCTAGGCTAGGGCCTAGGGCCAGGGCTAGGGCCAGGGGCTGGTGCTGGGGCCTAGGCTAGGCTAGGCTAGGCTAGGCTAGGCTAGGCTAGGGGCCAGGCTAGGGGCCAGGGGCCAGTGCCAGGCCAGGCCAGGCCAGGCCAGGCCAGGCCAGGGCCAGGCCAGGCCAGGCCAGGGGCTGGGGCTAGGCCAGGCCAGGGGCTGGGGGGGCCAGGCCAGGGCTGGGGCCAGTGCTGGGGCCAGGGGCTAGGCCAGGCCAGGCCAGGCCAGGCCAGGCCAGGCCAGGTTAGGCCAGGCCAGGCCAGGCCAGGGGCCAGGGCCAGGGCCAGGCCAGGCCAGGCCAGGCCAGGGCAGGCCAGGCCAGGCCAGGGCCAGGGTCAGGCCAGGGCCAGGTCAGGTCAGGTTAGGGTTAGGGTTAGGTCAGGTCAGGCTAGGGCTAGGGGGTTAGGGGCAAGGCCAGGGCCTGGGGGTTAGGCTGGGCCAGGGCCAGGTTAGGGCTAGGGTTAGGCTAGGCCAGGCCAGGGGCCAGGCCAGGCCAGGGTTAGGTTAGGTTAGGGCCAGGGTCAGGCCAGGCCCAGGTCAGGTGAGGGTTAGGTAAGGGCTAGGCTAGGGCTGGGGCTGGGGCTGGGGCTGGAGGCTAGGCAGGAGCTAGGGGGCCAGGGGCCAGGGCCAGGTAGGGGGCCAGGAGGCCAGAGCTGGGGCTAGGGGGCCAGGTGGCTAGGCCAGGGGGCCAGGGTTAGGGGCCAGGGGCCAGGGCTGGGGCCAGGACTAGGACTAGGCCAGGGGCCAGGGTTAGGGGCCAGGGGGGCCAGGGGAATGGGGGCCAGGCCAGGGGCCAGGGTGGGGGCCAGGGGCCCAGGCCAGGCTGAGGCTAGGGGCCAGGGGCCAGGGCTGGGGCAGGGCCAGGGGCCAGGGGGCCAGGCCAGGCCAGGGGGGCTGGGGCCAGGGGCCAGGCCAGGGCCAGGAGCCAGGGCTGGGGCCAGGGGGCCAGTGCCAGGGGGCCAGGACCAGGGCCAGGGGCCAGGGGGCCAGGGCCAGGGGGGCCAGGGGGGGGGTTAGGAGGCTAGGGCCAGGGGCCAGGGCTAGGTCTAGGGCGCCAGGGCTGGGGCTAGGGGGATAGGGCCAGGTGGCTAGGCCAGGGCTGAGGCAAGGGGGCTAGGGGCTAGGGCTGGGGGGCTAGGGCTAGGCTAGGGGGGCTGGGGCTGGGGCTAGGGGCCAGGCGAGTGCTAGGGCCAGGACTAGGGCCAGGATTAGGGGCCAGGCCAGGGGGGTAGGGGGCCAGGGCCAGGGCCAGGCCAGGGGCTAGGGGTGCCAGGCCAGGGCCAGGCCAGGGGCCAGGGCCAGGTTAGGTTACGGGTTAGGTTAGGTTAGGGGTCAAGGGTTAGGGGCCAAGGGGGTCAGGCCAGGGTCAGGGTCAGGGCTAGGACCAGGGCCGCGAGGGCCAGGGCCAGGGCTGCCAGGCCAGGACCAGGGCTGCCAGGCCAGGCCAGGGCTGTCAGGGCCAAGGCTAGGGCTGTCAGGGTCAGGGTCAGTGCTGTCAGGGTCAGGGTCAGAGCTGTCAGGGGTTAGGTTAGGTTAGGGGTTAGGGTTAGGGTTAGGTTAGGGTTAGGTTAGTGGGTCAAAGGTTAGGGTCAAGGGTCAAGGTCCAGGTCCAGGGCCAGGGCTGCCAGGCCAGGCCAGGCCAGGAGAGGGCCACAAATGCTGCCAGGCCCAGGGCCGCCAGGGCTATCAGGCCACGGCCAGGGCTGCCAGGCCAGGCCAGGGCTGTCAGGCCAGGGCCAGGGCTGTCAGGCCAGGCCAGGGCTGGGCTCAGTGTCAGGCCAGGTCTGTCAGGGTTATGGTTAGGTTAGGGTCAGGGTCAGGGTCAGGATCAGGTCAGGTTAGGTTAGGTTTAGGCTAGGGCTAGGCTAGGCTAGGGCTGGGGCTGGGGCTGGGGCTGGAGGCTAGGGCTGGAGCTAGGGGACTAGGGGCCAGGGCTAGGCTAGGGGGCCAGGAGGCTATGGCTGGGGCGAGGGGGGGGGCCAGGGGCTAGGGCCAGGGGCCAGGGCCAAGGGCCAGGGGCTAGGGCTGGGGCCAGGACTAGGACTAGTGCTAGGGGGCCAGGCCAGGCCAGGGGCCAGGGCCAGGGGCCAGGGGACCAGGGGCCAGTGCTAGGGCCAGGGGCCAGGCCAGGGGCCAGGGGGGATAGGGCCAGGGGCCAGGGCCAGGCTGAGGCTAGGGGGGCCAGCAGGCCAGGCCATGCTTGGGTTAGGGGTTAGGTTTAGGTTAGGCGGTCAAGGGTTAGGGTCAAGGGTTAGGCCAGGGCCAGGGCTGCCAGGGCCAGGGCTGTCAGTGCCAGGGTCAGGGCTGCCAGGCCAGGGCCAGGGCTGTCAGGGCCAGGCCAGGGCTGTCAGGGTCAGGTCAGGCCAGGGCTGTCAGGTCAGGGTCAGGGCTGTCAGGGTCAGGTGAGGTTAGGCTAGGGCAGGGCAGGTGGTGAGGGTTAGGTTAGAGGGTTAGGGCTAGGGGTTTAGGTTAGGGCTAGGGTTAGGCCAGGCTTGGGGCTAGGGGCTGGGCAAGGGTCAGGTTAGGCCAGGTTAGGTTAGGGGTTAGAGGGTTAGGGCCAGGGGCAGGGCCAGGCTAGGGGCTAGGCTGGGGCAGGGCTGGGGCTGGGGCTGGGGCTGGGATTGGGGCTGGGGCTAGTGCTAGGGTTAGGCCAGGCCAGGCCAGGGGCCAGGATTAGGCCAGGCCAGGGGTGCCAGGCCAGGCCAGGCTAGGGTCAGGTCAGGTCAGGGCCAGGGTGTTAGGTCAGGGTCAGGTTAGTGTTAGGGTTAGGTTAGGTTAGGTCAGGTTAGGGCTAGGGGCTAGGGTCAGGGCTAGGTTAGGCTAGGGTTAGGTTAGGCTAGGCCAGGCTAGGCTAGGCCAGGCTGGGTTAGGGGCCAGGCCAGGCCTAGGCTAGGTTAGGCTAGGCCAGGCTAGGTAGGGTCAGGTCAGGTCAGGTCAGGTTAGGCCAGGCTAGGCTAGGGGCTAGGGCTGGGGCTGGGGCTGGGGCTGAAGGCCAGTGCTGGAGCTAGGCTAGGCTAGGGGCTGGGCCAGGGCCAGGGGGCCAGGAGGCTGGGGCTGGGGCTAGGGGGCCAGAGGGCCAGGGGCCAGGCCAGGGCCAGGGCCAGGGCCAGGGGGGGGGCCAAGGCTGGGGCTAGGACTAGGACCAAGGCTAGGGGCCAGGCCAGGGCCAGGGGCCAGGGCTGTGGCTAGGGGATAGGGCTAGGGGCCAGGCCAGGGCTGATGCTAGGGGGCCAGGGGCTAGGGCTGGGGCTATGGCTAGGCCAGGTTAGGGCCAGGTCTGGGCATAGGGGGCCAGTGCTAGGAGCCAGGACCAGGCCAGGACCAGGGGTTAGGGTAGGGGGCCAGGAGGCTAGGGGGGCCAGGAGGCTAGGGCCAGCGGGCTAGGCCAGGGGCCAGGGCCATGGTTAGGTTTAGGTTAGGTTTAGGTTAGGGGCCAAGGGTTAGGTCAAGGGTCAGGCTAGGCCAGGGTCAAAACCAGGACCAGGGTCGCCAGGGCCAGGGCCAGGGCTGCCAGGGCCAGGGCTGTCAGGCCAGGGTCAGGGGCTGTCAGGCCAGGCCAGGGCTGTCAGCCCAGGCCAGGGCCAGGTCAGGGTCAGGGTCAGGGTCAGTTCTGTCAGGTCAGGTCAGGCCTCAGTGTGAAGGTTAGGTTAGAGGGTTAGGTTAGGGGTTAGGTTAGGTTAGGCTAGGGTTAGGGCTGGGGGGGGGGTTGGGGCTGGGGCTAGGGCTAGGTTAGGTTAGGTTAGGACAAGGTTAGGGGGCCAGGTTAGGGTCAGGTCAGGGGTCAGCGCCAGGGGTGTTAGGACAGTGTCACGGATAGGTTAGGGGGGGGGGGGAGGGTTAGAGTCAGGTTAGGTTAGGGGGGCAAGTCAGGTAGGGTTAGGGTTAGGGTGAGTGTTAGGTTAGTGTTAGGGTCAGGGTCAGGTCAGGTCAGGTTAGGTTAGGCTAGGCTAGGCTAGGGGCTGGGGCTGGGGCTGGGGCTGGGGCTGGAGGCTGGGGCTGGAGCCAGGGGGGCCAGGGGCCAGGGGCCAGGGTAGGGGGCCAGGAGGCCAAGGCTGGGGCTAGGGGCCAGGTGGCTAGGCCAGGGGGGCCAGGGCCAGGGGCCAGGGGCCTGGGCTGGGGCCAGGACCAGGACCAGGCCAGGGTGCCAGGGATAGGGCCAGGGGCCAGGGCTGGGGCCAGTGGGATAGGGCCAGGGGCCAGGGTTAGGCTGAGGCTAGGGGCCAGGGCTGGGGCCAGGCCAGGACCAGGTTAGGGCCAGGGCCAGGCCAGGGGCTAGGGCTGGGGCCAGTGCCCAGTGCTAGGGGGCCAGGACCAGTGCCAGGACTAGGGCCCAAGGCCAGGGTAGCTAGGAGATAGGGCCTAGGGGCCCAGGGCCAAGGGCCAGGGCTCGGGCCAGGGGCCAGGGGACCAGGGGTGCTAGGGCCAGGCCAGGGGGCCAGGGGGGGGTCTAGGGGAGGGGCCAGGTGGCTAGTGTAGGGCTGAGGCTAGGGGCCAGGGGGGCTGAGGCTGGGGCTAGGCTAGGCTAGGGGGGGTGGGGCTGGGGCTAGGGGCCAGTGCTGGGGAGCCAGGACTAGGCCAGGATTAGGGGCCAGGGATAGGGATTTAGGGCTAGGGGCCAGGAGGCTAGGCCAGGGGCTAGGGCAAGGGGGCTAGTGCTAGCGGGCTAGTGCTAGGGGGCCAGAGCCAGTGTTAGGTTAGGTTAGGTTAGGTTAGGTGTCAAGGGTTAGGTCAAGGGTCAGGCCAGGCCAGGGTCAAAACCAGGACCAGGGCCGCCAGGGCAAGGGCCTGGGCTGCCAGGGCCAGGGCTGTCAGGGCTAAGGCCAGGGCTGTCAGGCCAGGGCCAGGGATATCAGGTCAGGCCAGGGCTGTCAGGGTCAGGGTCAGTGCTGTCAGGGTCAGGGTCAGGGCTATCAGTGAGAGGGTTAGGTTAGTGGGTTAGGTTAGGTTAGGTTAGGCTAGTGTGCTGGGGCTGGGGTTAGGTTAGGTTAGGGTGTAGGTTAGGTTAGGGTTAGGGTTAGGGTCAGGGTCAGGTCAGGTCAGGTCAGGTCAGGTTAGGTTAGGATGGGGCTAGGTTAGGCTAGGCTTAGGTTAGGCTAGTGTTAGGGTTAAAGTCAGGCTTAGGGCTAGGCTAGGGGGCTAGGCTAGGCTTAGGTTAGGTTAGGGCTAGGGCTAGGCTAGGCTAGGGCGGTTAGTGCTAGGCTAGGGACAGGGTTAGGTTAGGTTAGGTCAGGGTCAGGTTAGGTCAGGTCAGGTTAGGCTAGGGCTATGGCTAGGCTGAGGCTGGCACTGGGGCTGGAGGCTAGGGCTGGAGCCAGGGGGGCTAGGGGCCAGGGCCAGGGGGCCAGGAGGAGGCTAGGGCTGAGGCTAGGGGGCCAGGTGGCTAGGGCCAGGAGGCTAGGCCAGGGGCCAGGGGCCAGGGATGGGGCCAGGAATTGGAATAGGCCAGAGGGCTAGGGCTAGGCTAGGGGGCTAGGGCTAGGGGGGCTAGGGGCCTGGGGCTAGGGCTAGGGGCCTAGGGCTGGGGCCAGGGGGATAGGGCTAGGGGATAGGGCCAGGCTGATGCTAGGGGGCTTAGGGGCTAGGGCTTGGGCTAGGGCTAGGACTAGGGCTGGGGCTAGGGGGGATAGGTGTAGGGGGCCAGGACTCGGGCTGAGGCTAGGGGCCAGGGGCCAGGGCTTGTGCTAGGCTAGGCTAGGCCAGGCCAGGGGCCAGGGCCAGGGGCCTAGGGCTGGGGCTAGGGGCTAGTGCTAGGGCCAGAACCAGGCCAGGTCTAGGGGCCAGGGCCATGGTGGCTAGGGGGGGGGGGCAAGGAGACTAGGCCAGGGGCCAGGGCCAGGTTAGGGCCAGGGCAAGTGTGTTGGGCCAGCAGGCTAGGCCAGGGGCCAGGCCAGGTTAGGTTAGGTTAGGTTAGGATAGGGGGTCAATGGTTAGGGCCATGGGTCAGGCCAGGGTCAGGTAAGAGCCAGACCAGGGCCGCCAGGGCCAGGCCAGGGCTGCCAGGCCAGGCCAGGGCTGCCAGGCCAGGCCAGGGCTGTCAGGCCAGGCCAGGGCTGGGCCAGGCCAGGTCTGTCAGGGTTAGGGCCAGTGCTGTCAGGGTCAGGGTCAGGCTGCTGTGGATTAGGGGTTAGGTTAGGCTTAGGGTTAGGTTAGGGGGATCAAAGGTTAGGGTCAAGTGTCAAGGGCCAGGCCAGGACCAGGGCTGCCAGGCCAGGCCAGGCCAGGAGAGGCCCGCAAGGGCTACCAGGCCAGGGCCTCAGGGCTATCAGGCCACAGCCAGGGCTGCCAGGGCCAGGGTTGTCAGAGCCATGGCCAGGGCTGTCAGGATCAAGGCCAGGGCTGTCACGCCCAGGGCCAGGGGCTGTCAGGCCAGGCCAGGTCTGTCAGGCCAGGCCAGGGCTGTCAGGGCCAGGCCAGGTCTGTCAGGGTGTTGGAAGCCGCTGATTCATCTCGCCGCAGAAACGCACGCGGCACAAGGGTCCTTCAGCAACAAGCCTTTATTACAGTCAATCGATGAAAGGAGGAGAGGAGAGCGGGCCCGCCACCAAGGGCACAGGTGGCACTCGCAGATGGGCCGACGAACACAGCGCCGCCCTGGGCCGCATCCAGGGCGGGCAAGCCCCGGGCGGGGAGAAGGGGAGGAGGAGAGGGAGGAGAGCGCCAGGGCCCAGAAGTGGCGCTGTTTATATAAGCCCTGGTCGCACCTAAGTGGCGTGTCAATACCCTGATTGGCTGCTCACTCTTTACCCCGCCTGATGACTCAGGCTCAGCGTGCTTAGCATGCTTATGCAATTTGCACAACTGGCGATGCGCATTGGAGGGTTTTTTTACAGTTTTGAGGGCAAAATGTCAGCACACCACCTAGTGGCGCCTGAGTCTCAGCTTTCCACATCCCCCTTTTGTTTTAATAAATGAAAACTGCCTTAAAGCCTATAAGCATGGCACAAGAGAGCCCTAAGCTCGATCAAGGGAGCTCCTTCTTTGGGGAGTAAGCGACCAAGAGCTTTAGATTACTTCCTTACCCCACCAGGTGCAATGGAGACAAGTCCTCTGGGTGCAGGGGCTAAGGGAGAAGATTAAAAAAGGAGGTGACACCCATTCCCGCAATGGAATAAAATTCCAGGGAGCGTAAGGGCTGTCATCCCCCTATCTAGGTAACATAGCCGCTTAGGCAAAGGCAACATTGACTTGGATCACTCATTGATTCAGGGCAATGGGTAAAACCCCTGAGGTGCATCGACTGAGTGTCACAGTCTGTTTTAATTTTTTAACATGGATAAAAAATTTTGGGAGATGATCCTTGTTTCAAGGCCACAAGTGTTTGCGCGATCGCGACCTAGTCACGTTTATGTTGGGTATTGAGTTTGCAGAACAACCAGAGTAAAAACACTAAGCCACAACATAGTGCTGCACCAAACATTCCAACCCCACACCAATCTTAAAGTAAGAAAAGGCAGAAGAAACCCAGGGTAATAAGCCATCTGTGGGCGATGAATCCATTCGAGTAGAATTAGTGGTCATCCTCGCCACCCTTGACTCTTCAAGTGGTAGCAGGTGTATCTGTTGAAAGATCATCTTCAGCTGTCACCAGCTTTCGAGTGAGGTGCTCCGGTACCCAGAATGGATTGTTTTCTTCCTGTGGGAAAACACAGACAGCTCCCCTGGATCTTATTAAGATAGGATCTGGGCCTTTCCATTGACCAGTTAAGACATCCTTCCATTTGATCATTTCCTTGGGCCTCTTAGGCCCCAAGCAGTGGCGATCAGCAGCCGAATGGCCTTGACTGTCCAAATTCAAAAAATTGAGTGTGAAGAGTGCTAAGGAAACGGGTCACTCGTGGCACTGAGGGCAGAGCCTCCTGGACGTTCCCTTTTGTTTTATTAAATAGGGTGCAGTGAGCATGTTTAATAATACCCTGTCTTTGAGGGTTATATGGGAGACCCAAGTAGATGGGTCACTTTTATTGGATGACAAAACTGTCCAAATATTTGAGAAGTATAGGCCGCCCATTGTCAGTTTTTAGAATTCTGACTTTCCCAGGCACTCCATGCCTCTAGGCAATGTTGAATAACATGGGCTGCCTTTTCTCCAGTCAGGGGAGAAGCAAACACAACTCCAGAGCAAGTATCAACAGGAACATGCAAATATTGAAGTTTACCAAAAAATGAAATGTGAGTAACTTCCATCTGCCACACTTGTAGTGGACGGATTCCTCTGTTATTAATCCCAACATGAGGCATAGGTAAGAACTGACAACAATTTTGACATTGGGCAACAATATCTCTAGCGTCTTTTCTAGTTATGTCAAATCGATGACGCAATGTCTCAGCTGTAACATGAAAATTTTATGAAACTCCTTAGCCAATTCTAAATTTGAATTAATGTTAGGTTAGGTTAGAGTTAGGTTAGTGTTAGGTTAGGGTTAGGTTAGGTTAGGTTAGGTTAGGTTAGGGTAGGGTAGGATTAGGTTAGGTTAGGCTAGAGGGAGGTTAGGTTAGGTTAGGTGAGGGTTAGGTGAGGGTGAGGGTTAGGTTAGGCTAGGGTGGTTAGGCTTAGGCCTGGTTAGGTTAGGCTTAGGTTAGTGTTAGGCTAGAGTTAGGGCTAGAGGGTTAGGCTAGGCCAGAGGGTTAGGCTAGGATTAGGCTGGGGCTAGGCTGAGGCTGGGGCTGGGGCTGGGCTTAGGCCAGCGCTATGGTTAGGCTTAGGTTAGGGGACAGGGCCAGGGTTAGGCCAGGCCAGGAGTTACGGCCAGATTTAGGACAGGGTTAGGCTTAGGGGCCAGGGCCAGGTTAGGCTAGGGGGCTACGGGGGCTAGGCTAGGTTAGGTCAGGTCAGGTCAGGTCAGGTCAGGCCAGCGCTAGGGGGGTTAAGGTTAGTGTTAGGTTAGGCTTAGGTTAGGGGGTTAAAGTCAGGTTAGGTTAGGTGTTAGGTTAGGCTTTAGGCTGGGGTTAGGGTTAGGTTAGGGTTAGCGCTAGGATTATGGTTAGGAGGTTAGGATTAGGTTAGGTTAGGTGTTAGGTTAGGTTAGGGTGTTAGGTTAGGCTAGGTGTTAGGTTAGGTTAGGGCCAGGTTAGGTTAGAGTTAGGGTTGTGGTTAGGGGCCAAAGGTTAGGTTCAAGGGTCAAGCCAGGGCCAGGGCTGCCAGGCCAGGCCAGGAGAGGGCCATAAGGGCTGCCAGGCCAGGGCCAGGGCCGGGGCTATCAGGGCCACGGCATGTACTGCCAGGCCAGGACTGTCAGAGTCAGGCCAGGGCTGTCAGGATCAGGCCATGGCTGTCAGGCCAGGCCAGGGCTGTCAGGGACAGGGCCAGGGCTGTCAGGCCAGGCCAGGGCTGTCAGGCCAGGGATAGGGCTGTCAGGCCAAGGCCATGGCTGTCAGGCCAGGCCAGGGCTGTCAGGGCCAGGGGAAGGGCTGTCAGGATCAGCGCCAGGTCTGACAGGGTGTTAGAAGCCACGTGATTGGTCTGGCCAGCAGAAACTCACAAGGGCACAAGGGTCCTTCTGCAACAAGCCTTTATTACAGTCAATCGATGAAAGGAGGAGAGGAGAGCGGGCACGGCCACCTTGCGGGCACGGGTGGCGCTCGCATTGGCCGAAGGACACCATGGCGTCCCGCGGGCCGCTGCCAGGGCGGGCAAGCCCCGGGCTTGGAGAAGGGGAGGAGGAGAGGGAGGAGAGCGCCAGGGCCCAGAAGTGGCGCTGTTTATATAAGCCCTGGTCTCACCTAAGTGACGTGTCAATACCATGATTGGCTGCTCACTCTTTACCCCGCCTGATGACTGGGGCCCAGCATGCTTAGCGTGCTTATGCAATTTGCGCAATCCGCGCATGGGTACTGGAGGTTTTTTTTTTTACAGTTTTGAGGGCAAAATGTCAGAGGCACCTAGTGGCGTCTGAGTCTCAGCTCTCCACATCCCCCTTTTGTTTTAATAAATGAAAACTGCCTTAAAGCCTATAAGCGTGGCACAAGAGAGCCCTAAGCTCGATCAAGGGAGCTCCTTCTTTGGGGAGTAAGCGATCAAGAGCTTTAGACCAACTCCAACCCCAACCCTAACCCCAACCCTAACCCTAACCCTAACCCTCTAACCCTAAACCTAACCCTCTAACCCTAACCCTAACCTTAACCCTAACCCCTAACCCTTACCCTAACCCTAACCCTAACATTAATTCAAATTTAGAATTGGCTAAGTAGTTTCATAAAAGTTTTCATGTTACAGCTGAGACATTGCGTCCTCGATTTGACATAACTAGAAAAGAAGCTAGAGATATTGTTACCCAATGTCAAAATTGTTGTCAGTTCTTACCTATGCCTCATGTTGGGATTAATCCCAGAGGAATCTGTCCACTACAAGTGTGTCAGATGGATGTTACTCACATTTCATTTTTTGGTAAACTTCAATATTTGCATGTTTCTGTTGATACTTGCTCTGGAGTTGTGTTTGCTTCTCCCCTGACTGGAGAAAAGGCAGCCCATGTTATTCAACATTGCCTAGAGGCATGGAGTGCCTGGGGAAAGCCAAAATTCTAAAAACTGACAATGGGCCGGCCTATACTTCTCAAAAATTTGGACAGTTTTGTCATCCAATAAAAGTGACCCATCTAATGGGTCTCCCATAGAACCCTCAAAGTCAGGGTATTAATGAACATGCTCACCGCACCCTCAAATCCTACTTAATAAAACAAAAGGGAGAGTCCAGGAGTCTCTGCCCTCAGTGCCACAAGTGACCATTTCCTTGGCACTATTCACAATCAATTTTTTAAATTTGGACAGTCAAGGCCATTCGGCTGCTGATCGCCACTGCATAGGTCCTAATAGGCCCAAGGAAATGATCAAATGGAAGGATGTCTTAACTGGTCAATGGAAAGGCCCGGATCCTATCTTAATAAGATCCAGGGGAGCTGTCTGTGTTTTCCCACAGGAAGAAAACAATCCATTCTGGGTACTGGAGGGCCTCACTCGAAAGCTGGTGACAGCTGAAGATGATCTTTCCACAGATACACCTGCTACCACTTGAAGAGTCAAGAGCGGCGAGGATGACCACTAATTCTACTTGAGTGGATTCATTGCCCACAGATGGCTTATTACCCTGGGTTTCTTCTGCCTTTTCTTACTTTAAGATTGGGTGGGGGTTGGAATGTTTGGTGCAGCACTATGTTGTGGCTTAGTGTTTTTACTCTGGTTGTTCTGCAAACTCAATACCCAACATAAACGTGACTAGGTCGTGATCGTGCAAACACTGTTGCCTTGAAACAAGGATCATCTCCCAAAATTTGGTTATCCATGTTAAAAAATTAAAACAGACTGTGACACTCAGTCGATGCACCTCAGTGGTTTTACCCATTGCCCTGAGTCGATGAGTGATCCAAGTCAATGTTGCCTTTGCCTAAGTGGCTATGGTACCTAGATAGGAGGATGACAGCCCTGCACTCCCTGGAATTTTATTCCATTGCATGGGAATGGGTGTCACCTCCTTTTTTAATCTTCTCCCTTAGCCCCTGCACCCAGAGGACTTGTCTCCATTGCACCTGGTGGGGAAAGGAAGTGATCTAAAGCTCTTGATCACTTACTCCCAAAGAAGGAGCTCGCTTGATCGAGCTTAGGGCTCTCTTGTGCCACGCTTATAGGCTTTAAGGCAGTTTTCATTTATTAAAACAAAAGGGGGATGTGGAGAGCTGAGACTCAGACGCCACTAGGTGGTGCTGACATTTTGCCCTCAAAACTGTAAAAAAAAAACCCTCCAGTACACATGCGCCAGTTGTGCAAATTGCATAAGCACGCTAAGCAAGCTGGGCCGGAGTCATCAGGCGGGGTAAAGAGTGAGCAGCCAATCATGGTATTGACACGTCACTTAGGTGCGACCAGGGCTTATATAAACAGCGCCACTTCTGGGCCCTGGCACTCTCCTCCCTCTCCCCTTCCCCCTCTCCCTGCCCGGGGCTTGCCCCCCCTGACCGCTGCCCACGGGACGCAGTGGTGTCCGTTGGCCAATGCGAGGGCCTCCCGCGCCCGAGAGGTGGCCGGGCCAGCTCTCCTCTCCTTTCATCGATTGACTGTAATAAAGGCTTGTTGCGGAAGGACCCTAGTGCCCGCGTGCATTTCTGCCGGCAAGAAGAATCACGCGCATTCCAAAACACTCACAGCCCAGGCCCTGACCCTGACAGCCCTGGCCCTGGCCCTGACAGCCCTGGCTCTGGCCCTGACAGCCCTGGCACTGGCCCTGACAGCCCTGGCCCTGATAGTGACAGCCCTGGCCCTGAATCTGGCAGCCCTTGCCCTGGCAGCCCAGGCCGTGGCCCTGATAGCCCTGACGGCCCTGGCCCTGGCAGCCCTTGCGGCCCTCTCCCTGGCCCCGGCCCTAGCCCTGGCAGCCCTGTCCCTGGCTCTGGCCCTTGACCCTTGACGCTAACCTTTGACCCCCTAACCCTAACCCCTAAACCTAACCCCTAACCCCTAACCCTAACCCTAACCCTGACAGCCCTGACCCTGACCCTGACAGCACTGACCCTGACCCTGACAGCCCTGTCCCTGTCCCTGACCACCCTGGCCCTGGCCCTGACAGCTCTGGCGCTGGCCCTGGCAGCCCTGGTCCTGGCCCTGGCAGCCCTGGCCCTGGCCCTGTCGGCCGTGGTCCTGGCCCTGACCCTGACCCTGGCCCTGACCCTTGACACTAACCATTGACTCCCTAACCCTAACCCAAGCCCTAGCCCCCTAGCCCTAGCCCTCTAGACCAACCCCCTTGCCCACCCGCCTAGCCCTAGGCCCCTAGCCCTAGCCTCCTAGCCCCCTAGCCCCCTAGCCACTGTAGCCATAGCCCCCTAGTCCTAGCCCTAGTCCAAGCCCCCTAGCACTAGCACCGTATCCCCAGCCCTAGGCCCCTAGCCTTAGCCCTAGCCCCCTAGCCCTAGCCCCCTAGCCCTAGCCCCAGCCCTAGCCCCCAACCCCCTAGCCTCAGCCCTAGCCCTAACACCCTAGCCCTATCCCCCTAGCCCCAGCCTTAGCCCCCTAGCCCCCTAGCCCCCTAGCCTCAGCCCTCAGCCCCAGCCCCAGGCCCCCCCAGCCCCAACCCCGAGCACTAGCCCTATCCCCCTAGTCCCCTAGCCCCTTAGCCCTAGCCCCCTAGCCCTAGCCCCCTAGCCCCATAGCCCCAGCCCTAGCCCCCTAGCCACCTAGCTCCAGCCCTAGCCTCCAGCCCCAGCCCCAGCCCCAGCCCTAGCCCTAGCCCTAACCCTAACCCTGACCCTGACCCTGACCCTGACCCTGACCCTGACCCTATCCCTAACCCTAACACTAACCCCCTAACCCTTACCCTAACCCTAACCCCCTAAGCCTAAGCCTAAGCCTAACCCTAACCCTAACCCCCTAACCCTAACCCTAAACCACTAACCCTAACCCTAACCCTGACTTTAACCCCTAACCCTAACCCTAATCTTGGCAGACCTGGCCCTGACCCTCACAGCCCTGGCCCTGGCCCTGAGAGCCCTGGCCCTGGCCCTGGCAGCCCTAGTCCTGGCCCTGGCAACCCTGGCCCTGGCGGCCCTGGTTCTGGCCCTGACCCTGACCCTGGCCCTGACCCTTGACCCTAACCCTTGAGCCCCTAACCCTAACACTAACCCCTAACCCTAACCCTAGCCCTAGCCCCCTAGCCCTAGCCTGCAAGCCCAACCCCCTTGCCCTAGCCCCTTAGCCCTAGCCCTAGCCTCCTAGACCCCTAGCCCTCTAGCCCCCCTAGCCCTCGCCCCCTAGTCCTAGTGCTAGTCCTAGCCCCCTAGCACTGGCCCCCTAGCCCGTGCCCTAGCCCTCTTGCCCTAGCCCTAGACCCCAAGCCCTAGCATTAGCCCAAGCCCCAGCCCTAGCACCCTAGCCCCTAGCCCCAGCCTCAGCCCCAGCCCCAGCCCCCCTAGCCCTATCCCCCTAGACACAACCCTAGCACTCTAGCCCTAGCCCTAGCCCCCTAGTCCCCTAGCCCCATAGCCCTAGCCCCCTATCCATAGCCCTAGCCCCCTAGCCCTAGCCCTAGTCCTAGCCCCCTAGCACTAGCGCCCTAGCCCCAGCCCTAGCCCTAGCCCCAGCCCTAGCCCCCTAGCCACCTAGCCTCAGCCCCAGCCCTAACCCCCTAGCCCCTAGCCTCAGCCCTAGCCCTAGCCACCAAGCCCTATCCCCCAGCCCCAGCCCTAGCCCCCCTGGCCCCAGCCCCAGCCCCAGCCCACTAGCCCCACTAGCCCCTAGCCCCAGCCCCCCAGCCCTAGCCCTAGCCCCCAGCCCTAGTCCTAGTCCTAGCCCCAGCCCCAGCCCCAGCCCCCCAGCCCCAGCCCCCCCTAGCCCCAGCCCCCAGCCCCCCCCAGCCCCAGCCCTAGACTCCTAGCCCCCTAGCCCTAGCCCTAGCACCCTAGCCCCCTAGCTCCAGCCCTAGCCTCCAGCCCCAGCCCCAGGCCCAGCCCTAGCCCTAGCCCTAGCCCTAGCCCAAACCCTAGCCCTGACCCTGACCCTGACCCTGACCCTGACCCTGACCCTAACCCTAACCCTAAACCCCTAACCCTAACCCTAATCCTAACCCTAACGCTGACCCTGTCCCTGACCCTGACCCTGACCACTAACCCTAACCCTAACCCTAACCCTAAAGCCTAAACCCTAAACCCTAAACCCTAGCACTAACCCTAACCCTAACCCCTAACCTCACACCCTAACCCCTAACCCCTAACCCCTAACCCTAACAACACTAACCCTAACCCTAACCCCAAACCCCTAACCCTAACGGCCCCTAACCCTAACCCTAACCCTAACCCTCACCCTCACCCTCTAAACCTAACCCTAACCCTCTAACCCTAACCCTAACCCTAACCCTAATCCTAAACCTAACCCTAACTCTAACCCTAACCCTAACCCTAACCCCTAACACCTAACCCTAACCCTAACCCTTACCCTAACATTAATTCAAATTTGCTAGAGATATTGTTACCCAATGCCAAAATTGTTGTCAGTTCTTACCTATGCCTCATGTTGGGATTAATCCCAGAGGAACTGGCCCACTACAAGTGTGTCAGATGGATGTTACTCACATTTCATTTTTTGGTAAACTTCAATATTTGCATGTTTCTGTTGATACTTGCTCTGGAGTTGTGTTTGCTTCTCCCCTGACTGGAGAAAAGGCAGCCCATGTTATTCAACATTGCCTAGAGGCATGGAGTGCCTGGGGAAAGCCCAAAATTCTCAAAACTGACAATGGGCCGGCCTATACTTCTCAAAAATTTGGACAGTTTTGTCATCCAATAAAAGTGACCCATCTAATGGGTCTCCCATAGAACCCTCAAAGTCAGGGTATTAATGAACATGCTCACCGCACCCTCAAATCCTACTTAATAAAACAAAAGGGAGAGTCCAGGAGGCTCTGCCCTCAGTGCCACGAGTGACCATTTCCTTGGCACTCTTCACACTCAATTTTTTTAATTTGGACAGTCAAGGCCATTCGGCGGCTGATCGCCACTGCTTAGGGCCCACAGGCCCAAGGAAATGATCAAATGGAAGGATGTCTTAACTGGTCAATGGAAAGGCCCGGATCCTACCTTAATAAGATCCAGGGGAGCTGTCTGTGTTTTCCCACAGGAAGAAAACAATCCATTCTGGGTACCAGAGCGCCTCACGCGAAAGCTGGTGACAGCTGAAGATGATCTTTCAACAGATACACCTGCTACCACTTGAAGAGTCAAGGGTGGCGAGGATGACCACTAATTCTACTCGAGTGGATTCATAGCCCACAGATGGCTTATTACCCTGGGTTTCTTCTGCCTTTTCTTACTTTAAGATTGGGTGGGGGTTGGAATGTTTGGTGCAGCACTATGTTGTGGCTTAGTGTTTTTACTCTGGTTGTTCTGCAAACTCAATACCCAACATAAACGTGACTAGGTCGCGATTGCACAAACACTTGTGGCCTTGAAACAAGGATCATCTCCCAAAATTTGGTTATCCATGTTAAAAAATTAAAACAGACTGTGACACTCAGTCGATGCACCTCAGGGGTTTTACCTATTGCCCTGAGTCGATGAGTGATGCAAGTCAATGTTGCCTTTGCCTAAGCGGCTATGGTACCTAGATAGGAGGATGACAGCCCTGCACTCCCTGGAATTTTATTCCATTGCACGGGAATGGGTGTCACCTCCTTTTTTAATCTTCTCCCTTAGCCCCTGCACCCAGAGGACTTGTCTCCATTGCACCTGGTGGGGTAAGGAAGTAATCTAAAGCTCTTGATTGCTTACTCCCCAAAGAAGGAGCTCGCTTGATCGAGCTTAGGGCTCTCTTGTGCCACGCTTATAGGCTTTAAGGCAGTTTTCATTAATTAAAACAAAAGGGGGATGTGGAGAGCTGAGACTCAGATGCCACTAGGTGGTGCTGACATTTTGCCCTCAAAACTGTGTAAAAACCTCCAGTACGCATGCGTGGGTTGCGTAAAATTGCATAAGCACACTAAGCAAGCTGGGCCTGAGTCATCAGTCGGGTATAGAGTGAGCAGCCAATCAGGGTATTGACACGTCACTTAGGTGCAACCAGGGCTTATATAAACAGTGCCACTTGGGCCCTGGCGCCTCCTCCCTCCTCCTCCCCCCCCCCGCCTGGGCTTGCCTGGCCTGGCAGCTGCCCACTGGACGCCGCGGGTGTCCTTCGCCAATGCGAGAGCCGCCCGCGCCTCTAGAGGTGGCTGGGCCCGCCTCCTCTCCCTCCTTTCATCGATTGAGTGTAATAAAGGCTTGTTGTGGAAGGACCCTTGTGCCCGTGCGCTTTGGCTTTGGCTGGCGAGATGAATCACGCGGCTTCCAACACCCTGACATACCTGGCCCTGACCCTGACAGCCCTGGCCCTGACAGCCCTGGCCCTGGCCCTGGCCCTGACAGCCCTGGCTCTGGCCCTGACAGCCCTGGCCCTGGCCCTGACAGCCCTGGCCCTGATCCTGACAGCCCTGGCCCTGACTCTGATAGCCCTGGCCCTGGCAGCCCTGGCCGTGGCCCTGATAGCCCTGACGGCCCTGGCCCTGGCAGCCCTTGCAGCCCTCTCCCTGGCCCAGGCCCTGGTCCTGGCAGCCCTAGCCCTGGCTCTGGCCCTTGACCCTTGACCCTAACCTTGACCCCCTAATCCTAACCCCTAACCCTAACAGCTAACCCCTAACCCTAACCCTAACCCTGATAGCCCTGACCCTGACCCTGACAGCACTGACTGTGACCCTGACAGCCCTCGCCCTGACCCTGACAGCCCTGGCCCTGGCCCTGGCAGCCCTGGCACTGGCCCTGGTGTCCCTGGTCCTGGCCTTGACCCTGGCCCTGGCCCTGACCCTGACCCTAACTCTGACCCCCTAACCCTAACCCTATCCTCTAACCCTAACCCTAGCCTTAGCCCCTTAGCCCCAGCCCGCTACCCCTAGCCCCCTGCCCTAGTCCCCTAGCCCTAGCCCTAGCCCCCTAGCCCTAGCCTCCTAGACCCCTAGCCCCCCTTGCCCTAGCCCCCTAGTCCTAGCCCTAGTCCTAGCCCCCTAGCACTAGCCCACTAGCCCCAGCCCTAGCCCCCTAGCCCCAGCCCTAGCCCCCTAGCCCTACCCTAGCCCTAGCCCCAGCCCCAGCCCCAGCCCCCCAGCCCCTAGCCTCAGCCCCAGCCCCAGCCCCCCCTAGCCCTACCCCCCCTATCCCCAGCCCTAGCCCCCCAGCCCTAACCCTAGCCCCCTAGTCCCCTAGCCCCCTAGCCCTAGCCCCCTATCTTAGCCCTAGCCCCCTAGCCCTAGTCCTAGTAATAGCCCCAGGCCTAGCCCTCTAGCCCCAACCCTAGCCCCCTAGCCCTAGCCCCCCAGCCCCCCAGCCCCAGCCCTAGCCTTCTAGCCCCCTAGCCCTAGCCCTAGGCCCCTAGACCCCTAGCTCCAGCCCTAGCCTCCAGCCCCAGCCCCAGCCCCAGCCCTAGCCCTAGCCCTAGCCCTAACCCTAACCCCCTCACCCTAACACCCTCACCCTAACCCTAACAACCCTAATCGTAACTCTAACCCCAAACCCCTAACCCTAACTCCTAACCCCAATATTAACCCCTAACCCCTAACCTTTTACCTCTAACCCTAACCCTAACTCCCTAACCTCTAACCCCTAACCCTCTAACCCTTACCCCGAGCCCGAGCCTAGCCTAAGCCCAAGGCGGAGTCCGAGATTGAGGCCAAGCCAGATCCCCAACCCAACCCAACCCTCTAACCCTAACCTCGAACTTTTTCATTTATTTATTAATATTTACTATTGATATATCTTTTAGTAAAGCTGCAGTTAATCCTAAACAGCTATATAACCCCATCACCACACCAGAGTAGGATTCTTTCAGTTAACCTAGAGCCCAGTGCTAGGCAATAGTTACTCATCCTTATCCTCCAAGCCCGCAGTTTTCTACCATTCAGATTCATCCATTACTTGCTGCTAGTGATGTCTTAGTTCCGCTTCATTTCCCCGTTGTTCCAAGACCTCTCCTGCAAGCCTCCTACCGCTTCCTCCTCCTCTCCTCCTCCTGCCGCCTCCTCCTCCTCCTCCTGCCTTCCTTCCTCCTCCCCTCCTCCTCCTCCTACTCCCTTCCTCTCCTCCCACTCTGAACCAGGACGTCCCACCCTATCCTCTCTATTGCTCAACACTGTGGCTGCTGTTTTAATTGACAGTGTAAAGAACAAATGGTGCCATGTTTACACAAATTTGAGACAGGTGATGCCTAGAATAAGCATCACAATGCAAGTCTGGAGGAAACCCGATAATGGGGAGAGAAATCAGCATTTGAATGAATGAACAAGGGTAAAGTGTCTACATTCCAAAAACATCATGACAACAGGGAACTCTAACCCTCTAACCCTAACCCAACCCTAACCTCAAACTCCTCACCCAACCTCACCCTAACCCTTAAATCTCAATTTCTATGTTTTCTGTGTTAGTATTGTGTTTGTATGGTGTGTGCTCAGATTCTATTGACAACTTTATGGTGTCATTTCTCTCCTTACACCTTGATGTGGGTTCTGGGAACCAAACACAGATAACTAGGGGTAAAGCAAGTGCCCTTAATTCAGTGCTGAGCCAAGTCACCTATGTTTCTGTACTAAAAAAATTATCTACATTTTTTATATCTCTTGTCCCTACTTTACCCCAATCCATTCCAGCACTCCAACACCAGCCAGGAGAGAGAAAGAGCTAGTAGAAGAGGGGACACAGTTCTCTTCATTGCCTCCTGCTGGCTGGGGTTACGATTCCTTGGAACCAGTCCAATCCCCAATTCATGAGATCTCCAACTTCCTGTCTCACTGCAACAACAGCAACAGGAGCCTGGGGGTGTATCGGGGAGCCGCAACAGCCTTGCTCTTCTCAGAGCTCCCAACACTCTCTGGGCTGGGCGCTTATTCTCTCCAGAGTCCTCGGATTTAAACAGGCTGCAGCTGGCAAAGAGCTCCGCCAGAACCCACAGGAGACAAATCATGTGCATCTGTGGACTGTCTGAATCATTCTCACATCCCACTCCTGGGGTTAAAACAAAAACATGTTTATATCTACAACACACCTGACCCTAAATCCTGCTTTTTAAAAACCTAACCTACCTCAAGCACTGTTTCCACGGATACCACTTCACTTTAAGATACCACTTTAATTAAAAACTGTCAGGCAGGGTGGCAAAAGCTTTAATCCCAGCACACAGGAGGCAGAAGCAGATGGATCTCTCTTGAGTTGGAGGCTAGCCAAGGCCTTGTTTCAGAAAAAAAGAGAACAAACATAACAAAAACCACGAACCAGCTCCTTTTCCCACCTCCTTCAGAAGCCAGTGGACTAACTCATCCCTTCACATTAACTCCTGCTTCCCGGTCTCTATCCGCCACCTCCACCGCTTCCGCTTTTGTTACGCTATGAGACAAGACTCTCAATCAGCAGCCTGAGCTGGTCTCAGATTTGCTGCAGTCACCCTGTGTCAGCCTGCTAAATTCTGGGGTTACAGATGCATACACCATACCCAGCTCACAGCCTTCATCTTATACTATCGCCTGACTGTATATAACCTGCCAAGTCCCTTTGCACCTTCGTGTCGCCTCTGTGCCGGGAATGCTCTCTTTCCTGATTTGCACAACTTCTATTCACTCTAGGCTCAGTTTAACTATAATTTCTTAGAGTTTAAGGACTTCAGTAACGTAGCAAGACCTGCTCCAACTTCAAAAAAAAAATACATATATATATATTGATTTCATTTGGACATGTGGGCACAGAAAATAAAGACGACATTTTCCACCCTACCCCGCTTTATAACTAGGTATCATAATGACTAAATTCTCCTGCGACAGTCTGTTGTAAGGAAAATAAATAGATACCACATCCACAGAGTGTTCTTGGTTGAAGCATTTCTTTGTCCTTTCTGTTGGGTGGAATGGAAATATGATGACTGGAGGACAAGCCATCTTGGAACATGAGGGGGAAATCATGTTAAGTAGCAAGTAGGCAGAATTTATAAAACAGTTCTTTTGCCAGCCTTAGGATGTCTACCTTTAGATGTTTTTTATTTTATTTTATGTTTTGTTTTTGTTTTATGTTCCAAATTCCAACCGATGAATAGTTTAGAACACATTGTTGACTAAGACAAAAGGTCAGGAAAGGAACTGTGACTGTAATTATGACCAGGTTTCCATGCAGATATAAAGGCCTAAAACCAAACAATCCCATCACTCATATAATCGAGCCTAATAAAGCTTCCCTAACCTTTTCCTGCTTTAATTTCTTCCTCTGTGAAATGAACATGGCTGTCTACATATGGGTGTTTTCATATTGAACAGTGAATACTCTTAACAGAGGAGCCGCCTCCCAGCCTCTAGACAAGTGGCTTTTGTTTTGTTCTGTTTTATTTGAAACAAGGTCTGATGTAGTCCTGGGGTATCCTGAACTCACTATGTAGAATAGGCTGCCCTCAAATTCGCAAAGATCTTCCTGCCTTTGCCTCCAGAGTGCTGGGACTAAGGAGTGCACCATCAGAACCAGCTGTCGCCTGAGTTTTTGTAACCCCAACGCAGTTACTGTTGTAGGCCTCGGTGTAAGAAGCTAGCTTAGAGGCCTGGCAGTGTCTGACAGCCTCCTGGCACTCACCAAAAGCTGAAGAAGCTGTAGGTGATGCCCACAGACAGTGGCAACTGCCCAGCGAGGAAGAAGCTTCCATCACTCTCTGGCTGTCTTTCTTCTTCCCACTTCTATTCCATCCAGGCCCCTGCATTGTGAATGGAACTGTCTACTAGATTCAGGGGTTAGGAGTGGTTCTCCCTCACAGGAATACCCAGAAGTGTTCTTTATTAATCCTAAGTGTCTCTCAGTCTAATCAAGATGACAATATTAACTATCTTGAGCCAAAGGCAGGAGTTTCCCTTGAGCCTAAGGATTTCAAGGCTCCTAAGGAGTTCAAGACTCCTGAGGCAGATACAGGATCTCTGTGAGTACAAGGCCAGCCTAGTCTACATAGCAACTTCCAGGTCCACTAGGGCAACACAGTGAGAATCCATCTTGTGAAGGGGCAGGGAATTCAACCTGCTTACATGCCATTTGGGAGGGTGATCCCTGCTCTTCTAGACAAGCTGTTCTATGTTCCCTATGAGCCTGGCTTACACCTTAATGGAGACATTCTTTTCAAGGAAAGCTTCCTGAACTGTTGGAGGTTGGTCTGATGCATGATACTGGCCCTCAAGATCTGGTTACTGAGTGGATATGCCTATCCTTGTTGTGTAAACCTGAGTGGCTAATTAAACAGTCTATACCTGGGCAGAGCAGAATGGGGTAGGCATGGCAAACGCTCCCGGCTTTTGAGGACAGGAGAATCACAGGAAAGAAATGGATGGAAGAGAACACCATGATGGGTTAGTGTAAAGAAGGAATCAGGTGGGGCTGAAATGAAGGACTCCAATAATGATGTGAAAAGTCCCAGATGGAGAATAAAAGTATTTATGAGATTATAGATGGAAAATTGTTGATGATTGTTAATATTTAATATTGATTTATCTTTTAAACAGCAGTTATTCTCAAACCAGCTGTATACTCAAATCACCACACAGAGACTAAGATTTATTTAATTAACTTAGAGCACAATGCTGCAATGCTGGGCAAAATTACTCCTCAAAGCTCCAAGTCAGCATAGCTTACTCCCACTAAGATTTCCCACATTATACTTGCTTTTAGTCATATCTTAGAACCCGCTCATTTCTCCTGATGTTTCCAGGTCCTCTCCTCTCAGATCTCTCCTCCTCCTTCTTTCTCTCCTCCCATCCTGACCAGGTTGTCTTATTCTTTCCATTGCTCATCATTGGCTGGTTGTTTTTATTGGCAATAAAGAAAATAAATGCTGGCATGTTTACACAAACTTGAGACAGGTGATGCCTGGAATAAGTAGCACAATGTAATGTCCAGATTTAAACCAGATAGTGGGGTAGAGAAATCAACATTTGAATGGACAAGGGTAAATTGTATACATTGCACAAGAACACTATACCAACAGAAGATAGCTCAGATGAGGATGGTTAAAGGAGGATGGCACTGAATGGCAGCTGGGAGGTGAATGTTGAAGTTATTGAGATAGCATAGGTGAAATATCTCCCAGCCTAATAAAAATTAAAAAAATAATAAAATCTAACATGTGTCTGTGTCTTATTATTTGTGATAGTGGGCTAGATGATACTGCTGTGATAATCCTAGGGCTAATAAGAAACATTATATAGTGCAACACTCATTTTCATTTACAACAACACTGAACCCATATGTGAGTTAGATCCACGAACCACAGATTTGTCATATTGATCATAGTTACAAAGAAATCATTACAGACTATATTATGGCTATTCTTAATTACAAGCGTGATGTAATTTAGAGACACTTAGGAGACATGGCTCTCAGTGTGCCTGTGAGCTCATTTCTAGAAAGGTTTAAGAGGAAGACCCACCCTGATGTGAGCAGCACCATTCCATGGGCTAAGGCCCTGACTGAGGCACAATTTAAAATTAGGTGAAAGTGAGCTGAGCATCAGTATTCGTCTCAGACTCCTGACTATAGAAGAAATGTGACCAGCTGCTTCACACTCCTGTCACCACATTTTTCCCAGCATGGCAGATCATACCTGTGGACCATGGACCAAAAGAAACCCTTCTTTCCGAGAACTGCTTTTGTCTGCTATTTTTTAAAAGCATTAGGACAAGTTGCTGTTAACACAGGTCATATGTGTTAGGGGCCTGCTCCATCTTATGCTGAGAACACTATGCTGTCACAGATTACTTACGCCTGTTTGCTGTCCTGTTACCAGCCTTCAGATCAAAGTATAGTTGGCACGTGAGATGCATGTGTGGAATAAACAAATAATTGAAATGGGCCACTGTATATTTCTATATTATTTCAAACATTTGCTGATCTTTGATCTTGGTTAGTTGGTTTGGTTTTGGGTTTTTTGTTTTGTTTTTTTTTTGTGTGTTTTGTTGTTTGTGTGTATGTGTGTTTTAATTTGAGACAGGGTTTCTCTGTGTAGCCTTGGTTGTCCTGGACTCACTTTGTAGACCAGGCTGGCCTTGAACTCACAGAGATCTAACAGCCTCAGCCTCCCATAGTGCTGGGATTACAGGCATGTGCCACCAGACCTGGCTTGGTTTTGGTCTCAGGGTGAACTCAGTATTTTTCCACTCAGCTAAGACTCAAAGAAATATTAAAGACTGGAGGAAAGCTGTTTTTTAACTAAGAGCCATATTAAGTTTGGTCCTTTCAGTAAGTCTTCTTGGCTCTCCTAGTAAAAAGAAATAATGTTGCTGGAGTTAATGCCTGAGCTAGCTAGGCTGTGCCAGCTACTTTTATGTCTACTTGATATAAGCTAGACTCATTTGGGAAGAGGGAACCTCAGTTAAGAAAATGCCTCACCAAATTATCCTGTGGTGCATTTTCTTATGAGTGATTGCTGTAGGAAAAGCCAGCCCATTGTGGGTGGTGCCATCTAACCCTAACCATTAACCAAACCATAACACCTAAACCTATCGAAACACACTGCACAACCCTAAAACTAAACCTAACCCTAGCATAACCCTAAAACTAACCCTAACCCTAGCACAAAATTAACCATAACCATAATCTTAAATCTAACCCTAGCACACCCTAAACCTGACCCTAGCAAAATCCTAATCCTAACGCTAGTACAACCCTAACATTGACACTAACCCTAGCCCTAATACTAAACCCAGAACAACCATAACCCTAACACTACACCTAAGTTTAACCCTCGCACAAGCCTAATCCTAACTCTAATTGTAGCACAACCCTAAGCCTAACACTAACCTTAATCCTAACCAAGCAAAACCCTAACCCTAACCTGTACCCCAGTACAGCCCTAACCTAAAACTACCAAAACATCAAACCTAACCCTAAACCAATCCTCACAATAATCCCTGCATAATCCTAAGAAAACCCTAACCCTAACAGAACCCAAACCCTAATCCTAACAGTAGCACATCAATAATCCTAACCCAATCACAACCCTAGCCATAACTGTAACCTTAGCAAAACCATAACAATAAAATTGTCACTAACCCCAGCACAAGCTAATATTACAACCTAATCCTATGCCTACACTTATCACAACCTTGACCATAACTCTAACCCTAGCAAAACCCTAAGTATAACACTATCCCTAAACCTACCACAACCCTAATATTAAAACCTAACCCTATGCCTAACACTAACACTAGCACAACCTTAATACTAGGCATAACCTTAAGACTAACCCTAACTGAAAACCTAATCCTAACACAACCCTAAATATACCCCTAGCACACCCTAAGTAAGTAACAATGTTTCTGAACTAATTTTTGAAAAAGAGAAAGGTGATATATCTCACGAGTAGAGAAGAGCACATGAACGGGTTAGTAAGGTAAGAATGAAAAGGAAAGCACACCATTGTAAACTAAGTACATGAAAACAACAAAAAGTATTTATGACCTATGTTGAGAAGAAAGCAGAAAAGTGATATATCTACCGTAGTACAGAAGAATACATAAATGTGTCTCAAGGTAAGAACAGAAACAGAAAGCAAAGCTCTGTGAACTAAGTACACACTTAGTGTTTCTGAAATAAGTTGAGAAGAAAACAGAAAATTGATATAGCTAGCATTGTAGAGAAGAGTAAATAAATGTGTTTCCATGGTAAGAACAGAGACATAAAACACAGAGTTGAGAAGTAAGTACAGGAAAACACGAAACAATGTTTCTGAACAAAGATGAGAAAAAAACAGAAACAGAGAGAGAGAGAGAGAGAGAGAGAGAGAGAGAGAGAGAGAGATGGTGTGAGAGTTTGTCTCAAATAAATAAATAAATAACTAGATAATAAATAACCGAACAAATAATAAATGGATAAATAGATAGATAAATAAATAAATTTGCCGGCTGAAAAAGTGGGTCAGTGGTTAAGAGAACATGGTCTGGTCTTCTCAAGATCCCACACTCAACTCCCAACACACACACGGCAGCTCAGGACCTTCAGTTCCAGGTCTTCTGACACCCTCATACCAACACATATGAAATAAAAACCAATAAGTAAACAAACTCAGAAAGAACTAGAGAAGTTTCCAAGGGTAAGAAAACTGTGCCGAGGCATCTACTGGTATGAAAGACAGCCAGTACAGAGAGACGCTATTTCAAAAAAAACTTGTGTCAACAAAACAAGAAAAAAATTAAAACATAGGCCGGGCATGGTGAAGCATGACTGTCATCCCAGGTCTCAGGGAGTCAGAGAGAGGCAAGTGGATCTCTGAGTTCCAGGCCAGCCTGGTCTACAAAACCAAGGCTACCAAGGCTGGAAACAAACAAACAAAACAAAACAGAAACAAACCAAACCAACAAATAAATAAATGGGTGAATGGATAAATAAATAAAGCAAGCAAACACACACACACACACACACACACACACACACACACACACACACACAACAAACAACCAAGAAAGAACAATTCAGCAACAAGCTAGAGGGAGAGACAAGAAGGCTCACAGCAAATATAGTTCTCTGACTTTCTGTCTCTGTCTCTCTCTTTTTGTCTGTCTGTCTCTGTGTCTCTACTGACACACATACACAGAGAAACAGATAGAGAGAAACAGAGAGAGAGAGATTGATATTGAGAGAGAGAGAGAGAGAGAGAGAGAGAGAGAGAGAGAGAGAGAGAGAGGACAGGAACACTTTCCAAACATCTGTTTAATAAATATTCACAGGTCGATAACCTTGTTAGCATCAGAAGAGTCGTAAGAACATCTCATGTTCAAAGCACTGTGAACGCTAAAGAATGTGTCCTTTCGCCTTTTCTAAGCCTGTTAATGTTTCTGTGAGAAACGATCAACCCAAGAAGACACCTAACTTTTCTTTAAGGTGTTTTCACACACACACATCTTTGAACATGTCGGTACACTATTGTACAGCTGCTCCTGAACGCACTTTCCAAACATTTGTTATATTATCACTTATAGAAACAAAAGCAAGTGGGATATGGTGGCAATGTTACTCCTGGCCACGGTGGGTGGTTTTCTAGCAATGAATCAAGTTGAATGTCGGCAGAAAGCAAAGAAAGCCTTTAACCAAAGCTCAGTATGCACACAAAACACTTGTTTGGGGTGTCCGGATACATCAGTGAACTTGATGGGTGTCTTGCATGGATGAAATCACTCACCCTGTGTGAAAGCAGAGTGAATACAGCCCCGTATCAGGATGAAAAGGAAAGAGAATAACAAAGAGAGCTCCATGCCATTCTGTGGAGAGCTGAGACTCAGACGCCACTAGATGACGCTGACATTCCACCTCAAAACTGTAAACAGCCTCCAGTACACATGCAAAATTGCGTAAGCACGCTTAAGCACGCTGGGCCCCAGTCATCAGGCGGGTAAAGAGTGAGCAGCCAATCAGGGTATTGACACGCCACTTAGGTGCGACCAGGGCTTATATAAACAGCGCCACATCGGGCCCTCTCCTCTCCTCTCCTCTTTTCATCGCTGACTGTAATAAAGTTTGTTGCAGGAGGATCCTTGTGTCCGAAAGTGCTTTCTGCAGGCAAGATGATCACGCTGCCCCAACACCATTCACCTCATGATTTGTTTCTTTTATTCATGCACTTACTCAGTTACTTAGTTATTTAGTTTTTGTTGTTGTTGTTGTTGTTTTTTCTGTTAGTTGAAACAAGGTTTCAAGAAAGGATACCATCTGCAAAGCAGGCTTAAAACCCAGGGATCTGCCTGCCTCTGCCTTCAGGGTGCTGGGCCTAAAGGAATGTACCACCACACCCAGCTTGTCTTCCTTGTATTTCTAATCCAGGAAGGCATCTTTTTCTTCTTCTTCTGGTTTATATTCTTTATCGTATATTTAGTTCAATTTACAAAAGTCTTTTTTTTCTTCTTTCTTCTCTCTCTCTCTCTCTCCCTCTGTGTGTGTGTTTGAGAGAGAGAGAGAGAGAGAGAGAGAGAGATCTCTGTGTGTGATGTGTGTCTTTCTTTCCCTCTCTCCCCACCCTTGCTTCACTGCATAGAATAAAAAAAGCAAACAAAGAGCTTGAAAACAAACAACAGCAACAACAAAAGCAGCAGCAGGCCTTATCTTTGTTTCAGGGCCAGACTGGTCTCCAGAACCAGTGGCAGGACAGCCAAGCCCATTACAAAGAAACCCTACCTAGAGAGAGAGAGAGAGAAAGCTTGATTTGTTTTTAATTTCTTGTTACCTTGTTTAATCCTAAAATATAACTAACTCTCTGTCTCTCACAGACAGAGCAAGCAGAAAAGTGCTATATCGCTATATCTAGCTTAGTAGAGAAGAGCGCATGAATGTGTTTCCAAGGTAAGAACAGAAAGTCAAAGCACAGCGTTTCGAACAAAGTCCAGGAAAGTATGTAACAGTGTTTCTGAGCTATGCTGAGAAGAAACAGAAAAGTGATCTATCTGGCATAGTACAGAAGAACACATAAAACGTCTCTCCAAGGTAAGAACGGAAAGGCATAGCACAGCATTGCGAACTAAGTACAGGAAAATATGTAACAGTGTTTCTGAACTCAGTTGAGAAGAAAACAGAAAAGTGATACGTCTAGAATGTGAACCGATTCCCTCTTCTGGCAGATATAAATGCAGATACAATACTGTGATACCTAAAGTAAAAAAAAATCTTTAAAAAATTAAAAATAAAAAGATACTACAGGTGCTAGCAGCCTAGAGTACTAAACTCGATGTCAATCGCTAGAGATGGAGAAGATAAAGGGGTCCACGACACGGTCCATTACACAGAAAGATGACACGATGGAAAAAGAAAGGGAAAAATAACTTTGGGACCACATGGTGGCTCACAACCATCTATCAGGTGAACCGATTCCTCTTCTGGCAGATGTAAATGCAGATACAACACTGTATACATAAAATAAATCAATCTTTTAAAAATCAAAAATAAAAAGGTATCACTAAACTCGATGAAACTTGCAATCGCTAGAGATGGAGAAGATGAAGTGGTCCACACACACGCATCACTTAAACGCAGAAAGACAACTCGATGAAAAGGAAAGGGAAAAAACTTTTGGGTTAACGCTTTCATCTTTCAGGGCCTGGAGAGATGGCTCCGCGCTTAAGAGCGCTGTCTGTCGGCTCTTCCGAACGGACCCGGTTCAATTCCCAGGACCCACATGGCAGCTCACAAGTGCCTGTAACGCCAGTTCCAAGGGATCTGACACCTTCACACTAACACACATAAAATACGAACTAAATAAATTTAAAACAAACAAACAAAACAAAACACACAGACATGCATGTATCAAGGAAATCCTGTGGAAGAGAAAGATAAACCCCCCCAAAAAAAAACAACACCCAAACAAAACCTAACAAAACAAAAACCAAGCTTTTGTTATCTTATTGTCCATTCAATTTAATTTTAAAATATATTTCTGACTGTCTCTGTCTGTCTGTCTCTGTCTCTGTCTCTCTCTCTCTGTGTGTGTGTGTGTGTGTGTGTGTGTGTGTGTGTGCATTTGTGCTCTGCATTGGTGCTCGCATTTGGAGGTTCAAAAATCGCTCCCAAGATTTTCACTAAGAAGCATGTTTGTCTCTCTGCCTAAGCTTGTTAACGCAGACTCCTAGTCCAGGTAAAGCAGACTGTCCTCACATTCAACCCATCATCTCTGGGAAAATCTGAAAGAATGCAGCCGGGCACGGTGACAGAGCGATGCCGGTCCCGGGAAGGGGGCGATGGCGGGTGGATCAGGAGTTCGAGGACCAAGAAGCAGCATGTTGCTGCTAGAGGGTCAGCGAACGCGAAGGTAAATATCTACCAGCAGTGGATGTACTCGTTGTTAGAACTGCAATCCAAGTATCAGCAATCCAGCAGGTAGCCTGTACAGGCCAAGCAGGCCCGCTCGAGTCTCCAAAGGAGCCCAAGTCCTAGGTAGCAGTTCAAACTGCCCTGAGCAGGGAACCGCAACCCTGGCTAGGGGTCCACGACCCAGCAGCTGCCACGATGGCGCCTTTGGGGGTTGGGGGAGCGGGTGCTTCTTCTCTGCCTGCCTGCCTGCCTGCCTGCCGGGGCCGGGGCGGCTAGCGCCTCAGAGGATGGCCAGGGGACAGAGGCCAGGCAGGGTGAGTGAGCTTTGAGCGAGTGGCCAGCGCGGGCAGCGCAACTCGTCTGAGGTCACCTGACTCACACAGCAGCAGCCAGCTTCGGGCCACAGCAGAGCGCACAGCCCGCACAGCAAGTGCCGGCGAGAAGGAGACGGGAGCAAAAGTAAACTTTTCCGAACTCCAAATCGTTCCCTAAGGTTTTCTACGTCGGAGCCACCGACAAAAAACACAGTTACCCAGCCTCGCTAGCTAAACAATCTATTGCCAGAGACCAACCATTTCCAGCACACCACCTAGCGAAAGACCCAAACCCGAACCAAGCAAAGACAAAATTCCAGCACTTGAGAGGCAGAGGCAGGCGAATCTCTTAGTGTGTGTCCAGCCTGGCCCATAGTTTCATCCGTATGCTTATGATGAGTTCAAAGCAGAAGTTTATAATCTTTTTTTTTTTTTTTTCGTTTTGTTTTGTTTTGTTTTAGTTTCGGCTCATTTGAGATGGGGTTTCTGTGTAAGTTTGGTAAACACATACGCTGAGAGGGAGAAAAGGAAGAAAGAAAGAAAGAAAGAAAGAAAGGAAGGAAGGAAGGAAGGAAGGAAGGAAGGAAGGAAGAAAGAAAGAAAGAAAGAAAGAAAGAAAGAAAGAAAGAAAGAAAGAAAGAAAGAAAGAAAGAAAGAAAGAAATAGCTCTCGCTCCACTAGTAAGAGTGAACTTCAAAT
>JAEOAE010002497.1:0-54012 GCA_036365155.1 Meriones psammophilus | reverse complement strand
TTTTTAGTGTTCTGGTATCCTTTCATGAGAAAGCGGGTTTTTAAGTTCTCTGGAGTCATTTAGATTGGAGCGAGTTTATAAGTGCTCTGGTCATTTTGTTGGATGCGGGTGTGTAAGTGTTCTGGTATCCTTTCATTGGGAAGCAGGTTTTTAAAGTACTCTGCAGTCATTTCTTTGGAAGAAGGTTGTAAGTGGTCTGGAGTCATTTTTCGTTGGAAGGTTTTTTAAGTGCTCTGGAGTCATTTCGTTTTGAAGCGTGTTTGTAAGTACTCTGTATCCATTTTGTTGTAAACAGTTCTTTATGTCCTCGGAGGTCATTTTTTGAAGCAGATTTTTAAGTGTTCTGGTGTCGTTTCATTGGAAGCGGGTTTTTAAGTGCTCTGGAGTCATTTTTAATTTAGGCGGATTTTTAAGTGCTCTGGAGTCATTTAGTTGGAAACGGATTTTTTTAGTCCTCGAAGGTCATTTTTTGGAAGCAGGTTTATAATTGTTCTGGTGTCCTTTCGTTGGGCGGGTTTTAAGTGCTCTGGAGTCATTTCGTTGGAAGCGGATTTTAAGTGCTCTGGAGTCGTTTAGTTGAAACAGTTTTTTTTAGTCCTCGAAGGTCATTTTTTTGGAAGCAGGTTTATAATTGTTCTGGTGTCCTTTCATTGGAAGCGGGTTTTTAAGTGCTCTGGAGTAATTTCTTTGGAAGCAAGGTTTTAAAGTGCTCTGTAGTCATTTCGTTGGAAGCAGGTTTTTAAGTGTTCTGGTGTACTTTCATTGTGCGGGGTTTTAAGTGCTCTGGACTCATTTTATTTTGGAAGCGGGTTTGTAAGTACTCTGGATTCATTTTGTTGGAAACGTTTTTTATGTCCTCGGAGGTCATTTTTTTTTGGAAGCGGGTTTTAAGTGTTCTGGTGTCCTTTCAGTGCAAGCGGGTTTTTAAGTGCTCTGGAGTCATTTAAGCTAAAAGTGGGTTTTTATGTGTTCTGGTATCCTTTAGTTGGTGCGGGTTTTTAAGTGCTCTGGAGTCATTTCTTTGGAAGCAAGGTATTAAGTGTTCTCGAATCATTTCCTTGGTAGTGGGTTTTTAAGTGCTCTCTATTCATTTTAGATTGAAACGGTTTTTATGTCCTCGGAGGTCATTTTTTTTGGAAGCGGGTTTTTAAGTGTTCTGGTGTCCTTTCTTTGGAATCGCGTTTTTAGTTCTCTGGAATCATTTAGTTCAAAGCTGGTTCATAAGTACTCTGGATTCATTTTTTGGAAGCGGTTTTTAAGTGTTCTGGTGTCCTTTCTGTGGAAGCGTGTTTTTAACTGCTCTGGAGTTATTTCTTTGGAAAGGCGTTTTTTTTAATGCTCTGGATTTATTTAGATTGGAAGCAGGTTTTTAGTGCGTTGGAGTCATTTTGTTGGAAATGGGTTTTATGTGCTCTGAATTCTTTTTTAGAAGCGGTTTTTAAGTGTTCTGGTATGCTTTCATGAGAAGCGGGTTTTGTAAGTCGCTGGATTCTTTTCGTTGGAAACAGTTTTTAAGTGTTCTGGTGTCCTTTGGTGGAAGTGGTTTTTACGTGCTCTGGAGTCATTTAGTTGGAGGCAGGTTTGTAAGTGCTGTGAAGTCATTTAGTTTGGAAGTGGGTTTGTAAGTGTTCTGGTATGTTCTCATTGGGCGGGTTTCTAAGTGCTCTGGAGTCATTTAGTTGGAAGCGGGTTTTTAAGTGCTCTGAATTCATTTTGTTGGAAGCAGGTTTTATGTGCTCTGGATTCATTTCGTTTGGAAGCCAATTTGTAAGTGCTCTGGAGGCATTTCATTGGAAGCGGATTTTTAAGTGGTCTGGAGTCATTTCGTTTGGAAGCGGGTTTTTAAGTGCTCTGGAGTCATTTTAGGAAGTGAGTTTTTAAGTGCTCTGGAGTCATTTTGTTGGAAGCCAATTTGTAAGTGCTCTGGAGGCATTTAGTTGGAGCGGATTTTTAAGTGGTCTGCAGACATTTCATTGGAAGCAGGTTTTTAAGTACTCTGGATTAATTTTGTTGGAAACGGTTTTTTATGTCCTCGGAGGTCATTTTTTGGAAGCAGGTTTTTAAGTGTTCTGGTATCCTTTCGGTGGAAGCGGGTTTTTAAGTGCTCTGTAGTCATTTCTTTGGCAGCGGGTTTTTAAGTGCTCTGGAGTCATATCTTTGGAAGCAAGGTTTAAAGTGCTCTGGAGTCATTTCGTTGGAAGCGGGTTTTTAAGTGCTCTGGATTCATTTCTTTGGAAGCAGGTTTTTAGTGTATTGGAGTCATTTGGTTGGAAATGGGTTTTTATGTGCTATGAAGTCTTTTTTTTTTAAAGTGGGTTTTTAAGTGTTCTGGTATCCATTCGTGGGAAGCGGGTTTTTAAGTGCTCTGGAGTCATTTCCTTGGAAGCGGGTTTTTAAGTGGTCTGGAGACATTTCCTTGGTAATGGGTTTTTAAGTGCTCTGGATTCATTTCGTTGGAAATGGTTTTTTATGTCCTTGGAGGTCATTTTTTTTGAAGCGGGTTTTTTAGTGTTCTGGTGTCCTTTCGTTGGATGTGGGTTTTTTAGTGTTCTGGAGTCCTTTCGTTGGAAGCTGGTTTATAAGTGCTCTGGAGTCATTTCGTTGGAAGCGGGTTTTTAAGTGCTCTGGAGTCATTTCTTTGGAAGCAAGGATTTAAGTGTCTGAAGTCATTTCCTTGGAAGCAGGTTTTTAAGTGTTCTGGTGTACTTTCATTGGAAGCGGGATTTTAAGTGCTCTGGAGTCATTTAGATTGGAAGGCGGGGTTTTAGGGCTCTGAGTCATTTTGAAATGGGTTTTTATGTGCTCTGAGGTCATTTTGTTAGAAGCGTGGGTTTTTTGTGGTGCTCTGGAGTCATTTTGTTGGTAAGTGCGGTTTTATAAGTGCTCTGGATTCATTTCTTTGGAAGCTGGTTTGTAAGTGCTCTGGAATCATTTCTTTGGAAGCAGGTTTTACGTTCTCTGGATTCATTTTCTTGGAAGCTGGTTTTTAAGTATTCTGTTGTCCTTTTGGTGGAAGCAGGTTTTAAGTGCTCTGTAATTATTTCTTTGAAAGCGGTTTTTAAAGTGTTCTGGAGTTATTTTGTTAGAAGCAGGTTTTTTAGTGCTCTGGAGTCATTTCAGTAAGCGGGTTTATAAGTGCTCTGGAGTAATTTTGTTCGATGTTGGTGTGTAAGTGTTCTGTTATCCTTTCATTGGAAGCAAGGTTTTAAGTGCTCAGGAGTCATTTCATTGGAAGCGGGTTTTTACGTCGTCTGGAGACATTTCGTTGGAAGGAGTTTTTAAGTGCTCTGGAGTCATTTAGCTGGAAGTGGGTTTTTAAGTGTTCTGGTATCCTTTCATTGGCAGTGGGTTTTTAAGTGCTCTGAGTCATTTCGTTTGGAGGCGGGTTTTAGTGCTCTAGAGTCATTTCGTTGGAAACGGGTTTTTATGTGCTTTGAGGTCATTTTTTTTTTTGAGCGGGTTTTAACTGCTCTGGAGTCATTTCGTTGGAAGTGGGTTTGTAAGTGCTCTGGAGTCATTTCGTAGGAAGCGGGCTTGTAAGTGTTCTGGTATCCTTTCACTGGAAGCAGGTTTTTAAGTGCTCTGGAGTCATTTCGTTGGAAGAGGGTTTATAAGTGCTCTAGAGTCATTTAAGAAAACGGGTTTGTAAGTACTCTGGATTCATTTTGTTGGAAAAGGTTTTTATGTCCTTGAGGTCATTTTTTTGAAAGTATGTTTTTAAGTGTTCTGGTATCCTTTAAGTGGGAAGCGGGTTTGCAAGTGCTCTGGAGTCATTTTGTTGGATGCTGGTGTGTAAGTGTGCTGGTATCCTTTCATTGGAAGCGGGTTTTTAAAGTGCTCTGGAGTCAATTACGTTGGAAGCTGGTTTGTAAGTGCTCTGGAGTCATTTCTTTGGAAACAAGGTTTTAAGTGCTCTGGATTCATTTCCTTGAAAGCAGGTTTGTAAGTGCTCTGGAGTCTTTTCGTTGGAAGCAGGTTTTTAAGTGATCTGAGTTATTTAGATTGAAAGCAGGTTTATAAGTACTCTGGAGTCATTTCGTTTAGGAAGCAGGTTTGTAAGTACTCTGGATTCATTTTGTTGGAAAAGGTTTTTATGTCCTCGGAGGTCATTTTTTTTTTGGAAGCGGTTTTTAAGTGCTCTGGAGTCATTTAAGCTAAAAGTGGGTTTTATGTGATCTGGTATCGTTTCATTGGCAGCGGGTTTTTAAGTGCTCTGTAGTCATTTCGATGGAAGCATGTTTTTAAGTGCGCTGGAGTCATTTCTTTGGAAGCAAGGTTTTAAGTGCTCTACAGTCATTTCCTTGGTAGTGGGTTTTAAGTGCTCTGGATTCATTTCATTGAAACGGTTTTTATGTCCTCAAGTCCATTTTTTTTAAAGCGGGTTTTTAAGTGTTCTGTTGTCCTTTTAGTTAGAAGCGGGTTTTTAAGTGCTCTGGAGTCATTTCTTTGAAAGCAAGGTTTTAAGTGCTCTGGAGTCATTTCAATGGAAGCGGGTTTTTAAGTGGTCTGGAGACATTTCGTTGGAAGAAAGTTTTTAAGTGATCTGGAGTCATTTCGTTGGAAGTGGGTTTATGAGTACTCTGGAGTCATTTCATTGGAATTGGGTTTGTAAGTACTCTGGATTCATTTTGCTGGAAACGGTTTTTTTATGTCGCCGGAGGTCATTTTTTTTTTTTTGGGCAGTGTTCTGGTGTCCTTTCAGTGGAAGCGGGTTTTTAAGTGCTCTGGAGTCATTTCGTTGGAAGCGGGTTTGTAAGTGCTCTGGAGTCATTTCTTTGCAAGCAAGGTTTTAAGTGCTCAGGAGTCATTTCATTGGAAGCATGGTTTTAATTCATCTGGAGTCATTTCGTTGGAAGCGGGTTTTTAAGTGCTCTGTAGCCATTTCTTTTCAATTGGCTTTTTCAGTGCTCTGGGGTCATTTCTTTGGGAGCAAGGTTTTAAGTGCTCTGGAGGTATTTCGTTGGAAGCGGGTTTTTAAGTGCTATGGATTCACACCGTTGGAAGCGGGTTTTTAAATGTTCTGGTTTCCTTTGGTTGAAGCGGGTTTTAGGTGCTCTGGAGACATTTCGTTGGAAGTGGGTTGTAAGTCTTTTGGTATCCTCTCATTGGAAGCGCGTTTTTAAGTGCTCTGGAGTCATTTCGTTGGAATCGGGTTTGTAAGTGTTCTGGTATGCTTTCATTGGAAGCAGGTTTTTAGTGCTCTAGAGTCATTTAGTTTGAAACGGGTTTATATGTGCTTTGAGGTCATTTTGTTGCAAGTGGATTTTAAGTGTTCTGGTATCCTTTTGTTGGAAGCGGGTTTTTAACTGCTCTGGAGTCATTTCATTGGAAGTGGGTTTGCAAGTGCTCTGGAGTCATTTCAGAGTAAAGCGGGCTTGTATGTGTTCTGTATCCTTTCAATGGAAGCAGGTTTATAAGTGCTCTGGAGTCATTTTTTGGAAGCGGGTTTTAAAGTGGTCTTGAGTAATTTCGTTGGAAGTGGGTTTTAAGTGCTCTGGAGTCATTTCGTTGGAAAGCGGGTTTTAAGTGCTCTGGAATCATTTAGTTGGAAGTGGGTTTGTAAGTACTCTGGATTCATTTTTGTTGAAAACGGTTTTAATGTCCTCAGAGGTCATTTTTTGAAACCGGTTTTTAAAGTATTCTGGTATCCTTTAGTTGGAAGCGGGTTTTTAAAGTGTTTTGGTGTCCTTTCTGTGGAAGCGGGTTTTTAAGTGCTCTGGAGTCATTTAGCTGGAAGTGGGTTTTTAAGTGTTCTGGTATCCTTTAGTTGGCAGCGGGTTTTTACGTGCTCTGGAGTCATTTCTTTGGAAGGGTTTTTTAAGTGCTCTGGAGTCATTTAGTTTGGAAGCGGTTTTGTAAGTACTCTGGAGTCATTTTGTTGGAAGCAGGTTTTAAAGTGGTCTTGAGACATTTCGTTGGAAGCAGGTTTTTAAGTGCTCTGGAGTCATTTCGTTGGAAGCGGGTTTTTAAGTGCTCTGGAATCATTTTGTTGGAATTGGGTTTGTAAGTGTTTTGGTATCCGGTCATTGGAAGTCGGTTTTTAAGTGCTCTGGAGTCATTTCGTTCGAAGCGGGTTTCTAAGTATTCCGGATTCATTTTGTTGGAAACGTTTTTCTATGTCCTGGAGGTCATTTTTTTGATAGCGGGTTTTTAAGTGTTCTGGTGTCCTTTCTTTGGAAGCGGGTTTTTAAGTACTCTGGAGTCATTTCTTTAAAAGCAATGTTTAAAGTGCTCTCTTGTCCTTTCGGTGGAAGCGGGTTTTTAAGTGCTCTGGAATTTTTTTCTTTGGAAGAGGTTTTTTCAGTGCTCTGGAGTCATTTGGTTGGAAGCGGTTTTTAGTGCTCTGGAGTCATTTAGTTGGAAATGGGTTTTGTAAAATGTTCTGATATCCGCTTATTGGAAGCGGGTTTGTAAGTGCTCTGGAGTCATTTCATTGGAGGCGGGTTTGTAAGTGCTCAGGAGTCATTTCGTTGGAAGTGGGTTTGTAAATGTTCTGGTATCCGTTCATTGCAAGTGGCTTTTTAAGTGCTCTGGATTCAATTCGTTGGAAACGGTTTTTTTTATGTCCTCGAAGGTCATTTTTTTGGAAGCGGGATTATAAGTTTTCTGGTGTCCTTTCATTGGAAGCGGGTTTTAAGTGCTCTGGAGTCATTTCGTTGGAAGCAGGTTTGTAAGTGCTCTGGAGTCATTTTGTAGGAAGAAGGTTTTTAAGTGCTCTGGAGTCATTTTGTTGGAAGCAGGTTTGTAAGGGTTCTGGTATCCTTCTATTGGAAGTGGGTTTTTAAGTGTTCTGGTAACCTTTCGTTTGAAGCGGTTTTTTAACTGCTCTGGAGTCATTTCGTATGAAGCGGGCTTGTATGTGTTCTGGTATCCTTTCACTGGAAGCAGGTTTTTAAGTGCTCTGGAGTCATTTTTTGGAAGCAGGTTTTAAAGTGGTCTTGAGACATTTCGTTGGAAGCTGGTTTTTAAGTGCTCTGGAGTCATTTCGTTCGAAGCGGGTTTTTAAGTGCTCTGGATTCATTTCGTTGGAAACATATTTTTTTATGTCCTCGGAGGTCATTTTTTTGGAAGCGGTTGTATAAGTGTTCTGGTGTCCTTTCGTTGGATGCGGGTTTTTAAGTGCTCTGGAGTCATTTCTTTGGAAGCGGGATTTTAAGAGCTCTGGAGTCATTTCGTTGGAAGCTGGTTTTTAAGTACTCTGGAGTCATTTCTTTGGATGCAAGATTTTAAGTGTTCTGGAGTCATTTTGTTGGAAGCAGGTTTTTAATTGGTTTGGAGACATTTCTGTGGAAGCAGTTTTTTAAGTGCTCTGGAGTCATTTCTTTGGAAGCGGGTTTTTAGTGCTCTGGAGTCATTTCGATGGAAATGGGTTTTTATGTGCTCTGAGGTCATTTTGTTAGAAGCAGGTTTTTAAGTGTTCTGGTATCCTTTCGTGGGAAGCGGGTTTTTAAGTTCTCTGGAGTCATTTCGTTGGAAGCAGGTTTGTAAGTGCTCTGGAGTCATTTATTTGCAAGCAAGGTTTTAAGTGCTCTGGAGTAATTTCATTGGAAGTATGGTTTTAAGTTATCTGGAGTCATTTCGTTGGAAGCAGATTTTTAAGTGCTCTGTAGTCATTTCTTTTTAATCGGCTTTTTCAGTGCTCTGGAGTCATTTCTTTGGAAGCAAGGTTTAAAGTGCTCTGGAGTTATTTCGTTGGAAGCAGTTTATTAAGTAATCTGGATTCATATCATTGGAAGCAGGTTTTTAAGTGTTCTAGTGTCCTTTGTTTGAAGCGTTTTTTAAGTGCTCTGGAGACATTTCGTTGGAAGTGGTTTTGTAATTGTTCTGGTATCCTCTCATTGGAAGCAGGTTTTTAAGTGCTCTGGAGTCATTTCTTTGGAAGCGGGTTTGTAAGTGATCTGGTATGCTTTCATTGGAAGCGGGTTTTTAGTGCTCTAGAGTCATTTCATTGGAAACGGGTTTTTATGTGCTCTGGAGTCATTTCGTTGGAAGCGGGTTTTTAAGTGCTCTGGAGTCATTTCGTTGGAAGCAGGTTTTTAAGTGCTCTGGAGTCATTTCGTTGGAAGCGGGTTTTTAAGTGCTCTGGAGTCATTTCTTTGGAAGCAAGGATTTAAGTGTCTGAAGTCATTTCCTTGGAAGCAGGTTTTTAAGTGTTCTGGTGTACTTTCATTGGAAGCAGGATTTTAAGTGCTCTGGAGTCATTTCGTTGGAAGCGGGTTTTTAGGGCTCTGGAGTCATTTCGTTGGAAATGGGTTTTTATGTGCTCTGAGGTCATTTTGTTAGAAGCGGGTTTTTAAGTGTTCTGGTATCCTTTTGTGGGAAGCGGGTTTTTAAGTGCTCTGGAGTCATTTTGTTGGTAGCGGGTTTATAAGTGCTCTGGATTCATTTCTTTGGAAGCTGGTTTGTAAGTGCTCTGGAATCATTTCTTTGGAAGCAGGTTTTTACGTTCTCTGGATTCATTTTCTTGGAAGCTGGTTTTTAAGTATTCTGTTGTCCTTTCGGTGGAAGCAGGTTTTTAAGTGCTCTGTAATTATTTCTTTGAAAGCGGTTTTTAAAGTGTTCTGGAGTTATTTTGTTAGAAGCAGGTTTTTAGTGCTCTGGAGTCATTTCGTGGAAGCGGGTTTATAAGTGCTCTGGAGTAATTTTGTTCGATGTTGGTGTGTAAGTGTTCTGTTATCCTTTCATTGGAAGCAAGGTTTTAAGTGCTCAGGAGTCATTTCATTGGAAGCGGGTTTTTACGTCGTCTGGAGACATTTCGTTGGAAGGAGTTTTTAAGTGCTCTGGAGTCATTTAGCTGGAAGTGGGTTTTTAAGTGTTCTGGTATCCTTTCATTGGCAGTGGGTTTTTAAGTGCTCTGGAGTCATTTCGTTGGAAGCGGGTTTTTAGTGCTGTAGAGTCATTTCGTTGGAAACGGGTTTTTATGTGCTTTGAGGTCATTTTTTTGGAAGCGGGTTTTTAACTGCTCTGGAGTCATTTCGTTGGAAGTGGGTTTGTAAGTGCTCTGGAGTCATTTCGTAGGAAGCGGGCTTGTAAGTGTTCTGGTATCCTTTCACTGGAAGCAGGTTTTTAAGTGCTCTGGAGTCATTTCGTTGGAAGAGGGTTTATAAGTGCTCTAGAGTCATTTCGTTGAAAACGGGTTTGTAAGTACTCTGGATTCATTTTGTTGGAAAAGGTTTTTTATGTCCTTGGAGGTCATTTTTTTGAAAGTATGTTTTTAAGTGTTCTGGTATCCTTTCGTGGGAAGCGGGTTTGCAAGTGCTCTGGAGTCATTTTGTTGGATGCTGGTGTGTAAGTGTGCTGGTATCCTTTCATTGGAAGCGGGTTTTAAGTGCTCTGGAGTCAATTCGTTGGAAGCTGGTTTGTAAGTGCTCTGAGTCATTTCTTTGGAAGCAAGGTTTTAAGTGCTCTGGATTCATTTCCTTGGAAGCAGGTTTGTAAGTGCTCTGGAGTCTTTTCGTTGGAAGCAGGTTTTTAAGTGATCTGGAGTTATTTCGTTGGAAGCAGGTTTATAAGTACTCTGGAGTCATTTCGTTGGAAGCAGGTTTGTAAGTACTCTGGATTCATTTTGTTGGAAAAGGTTTTTTATGTCCTCGGAGGTCATTTTTTTGGAAGCGGGTTTTTAAGTGCTCTGGAGTCATTTCGCTAAAAGTGGGTTTTTATGTGATCTGGTATCGTTTCATTGGCAGCGGGTTTTTAAGTGCTCTGTAGTCATTTCGATGGAAGCATGTTTTTAAGTGCGCTGGAGTCATTTCTTTGGAAGCAAGGTTTTAAGTGCTCTACAGTCATTTCCTTGGTAGTGGGTTTTTAAGTGCTCTGGATTCATTTCATTGGAAACGGTTTTTTATGTCCTCGGGCGTCATTTTTTTGGAAGCGGGTTTTTAAGTGTTCTGTTGTCCTTTCGTTAGAAGCGGGTTTTTAAGTGCTCTGAGTCATTTCTTTGAAAGCAAAGGTTTTAAGTGCTCTGGAGTCATTTCAATGGAAGCGGGTTTTTAAGTGGTCTGGAGACATTTCGTTGGAAGAAAGTTTTTAAGTGATCTGGAGTCATTTCGTTGGAAGTGGGTTTATGAGTACTCTGGAGTCATTTCATTGGAATTGGGTTTGTAAGTACTCTGGATTCATTTTGCTGGAAACAGTTTTTTATGTCGCCGGAGGTCATTTTTTTGGAAGCGCGTTTTTCAGTGTTCTGGTGTCCTTTCAGTGGAAGCGGGTTTTTAAGTGCTCTGGAGTCATTTCGCTAAAAGTGGGTTTTTATGTTTTCTGGTATCCTTTCTTTGGCAACGGGTTTTTAAGTGCTCTGAGTCATTTCTTTGGAAGCAAGTTTTTAAATGCTCTGGAGTCATTTCCTTGGCAGTGGGTTTTTAAGTGCTCTGGATTCATTTCGTTGAAATGGTTTTTATGTCCTCGGAGGTCATTTTTTTTTAAGCGGGTTTTTAAGTGTTCTGGTGTCCTTTCGTTGGAAGCGGGTTTTTAAGTGCTCTGGAATCATTTTGTTTGAAGTCCGGTTTGTAAAGTACTCTAGATTCATTTTGTTGGAAATGTTTTTTATGTTCTCGGAGGTCATTTTTTGGAAGCGGTTTTTAGTGTTCTGGTGTCCTTTCGTTGGATGTGGGTTTTTAAGTGCTCTGGAGTCATATCTTTGGAAGCAAGGTTTAAAGTGCTCTGGAGTCATTTAGTTTGAGCGGGTTTTTAAGTGCTCTGGATTCATTTTGTTGGAAGCGGGTTTTATGTCCTCGAGGTCATTTTTTGATAGCAGGTTTTTAAGTATTCTGGTATCCTTTCGTTGGAAGCGGTTTTTAAGTGCTCTGGAGTCATTTAGTTGGAAGCGGTTTTTAAGTTCTCTGAGTCATTTCTTTGGAAGCGGTTTTTAAGTGCTCTGGAGTCATTTTGTTGGAAGCGGGTTTTAAAGTGTTCTTGAGACATTTCGTTGGAAGCAGGTTTTAAGTGCTCTGGAGTAATTTCTTTGGCGGGATTTTAAGTGCTCTGGAATCATTTCTTTGGAAGCGGGTTTGTAAGTACTCTGGAATCATTTTGTTGGAAATGGTTTTTATGTCCTCGGAAGTCATTTTTTGAAAGAGGGTTTTTTGTGTTCTGGTGTCCTTTCGTTGGAAGTGGTTTTTAAGTGGTCTGCAGGCATTTCTTTGGAAGCAAGGTTTAAAGTGCTCTGGAGTCATTTTTTGGAAGCAGGTTTTTAAGTGCTCTGGATTCATTTTTTGGAAGTGGGTTTTTAAGTATTCTGTTGTCCTTTTCGTGGAAGCCAGTTTTAAGTACTCTGGAATTATTTCTTTGGAAGCGGTTTTTAAGTGCTCTGGAGTCATTCAAATGGGTTTTTATGTGCTCTGAGGTCATTTTTTGAAGCGGGTTTTAAGTGTTCTGGAGTCATTTTTGTTGGATGCGGGTTTTTTAAGTAATCTGGAGTCATTTTGTTGGAGGCGGGTGTGTAAGTGTTCTGGTATCCTTTCATTGGAAGCGGGTTTTTAAGTGCTCTGGGGTCAATTCATTGGAAACGGGTTTGTAAGTGTTCTGGTATCCTTTCATTGGAAGCAAGGTTTTAAGTGCTCAGGAGTCATTTTTTTCGTTGGAAGCAGTTTTTTAAGTGCTCTGGAGTCATTTCCTTTGGTAATGGGTTTTAAGTGCTCTGGATTCATTTCGTTGAAATGGTTTTTATGTCCTTGAGGTCATTTTTTTGAAGCGGGTTTTTAGTGTTCTGGTGTCCTTTCGTTGGATGTGGGTTTTTTAGTGTTCTGGTGTCCTTTCGTTGGAAGCGGGTTTTTAAGTGCTCTGGAGTCATTTCGTTGGAAGCGGGTTTTTAAGTGCTCTGGAGTCATTTCTTTGGAAGCAAGGATTTAAGTGTCTGAAGTCATTTCCTTTGGAAGCAGGTTTTTAAGTGTTCTGGTGTACTTTCATTGGAAGGGGATTTTAAGTGCTCTGGAGTCATTTCGTTGGAGGCGGGTTTTTAGGGCTCTGGAGTCATTTTGTTGGAAATGGTTTTTATGTGCTCTGAGGTCATTTTGTTAGAAGCAGGTTTTTAAGTGTTCTGGTATCCTTTTGTGGGAAGCGGGTTTTTAAGTGCTCTGGAGTCATTTTGTTGGTAGCGGTTTATAAGTGCTCTGGATTCATTTCTTTGGAAGCTGGTTTGTAAGTGCTCTGGAATCATTTCTTTGGAAGCAGGTTTTTCACGTTCTCTGGATTCATTTTCTTGGAAGCTGGTTTTTAAGTATTCTGTTGTCCTTTGGTGGAAGCAGGTTTTTAAGTGCTCTGTAATTATTTCTTTGAAAGCGGTTTTTAAAGTGTTCTGGAGTTATTTTGTTAGAAGCAGGTTTTTAGTGCTCTGGGAGTCATTTAAAGTGAAGCGGGTTTATAAGTGCTCTGGAGTAATTTTGTTTTGGATGTTGGTGTGTAAGTGTTCTGTTATCCTTTCATTGGAAGCAAGGTTTTAAGTGCTCAGGAGTCATTTCATTGGAAGCGGGTTTTTACGTGTCTGGAGACATTTCGTTGGAAGGAGGTTTTAAGTGATCTGGAGTCCTTTCGTTGGAAGCTGGTTTATAAGTACTCTGGAGTCATTTTTTAATTGGAAACAATTTTTTAAGTGATCTGGGTTATTTTTTGGAAGCGGGTTTGTAAGTACTCTGGATTCATTTTTTGGAACCGGTTTTTATGTCCTCGGAGGTCATTTTTTGGAAGCAGGTTTTAAGTGTTCTGGTGTCCTTTCAGTGAAGTGGGTTTTTAAGTGCTCTGGAATCATTTCAGCTGAAAGTGGGTTTTTATGTGTTCTGGTATCCTTTCTTTGGCAGCGGGTTTTTTAAGTGCTCTGAGTCATTTCCTGGTAATGGGTTTTTAAGTGCTCTGGATTCATTTCGTTGAAATGGTTTTTATGTCCTCGGAGGTCATTTTTTTAAAGCGGGTTTTTAAGTGTTCTGGTGTCCTTTCGTTGGAAACGGGTTTTAAAGTGTTTTGGTGTCCTTTCTGTGGAAAGGGTTTTTAAGTGCTCTGAGTCATTTAGCTGGAAGTGGGTTTTTAAGTGTTCTGGTATCCTTTCATTGGCAGTGGGTTTTTAAGTGCTCTGGAGTCATTTCGTTCCAGCGGGTTTTAGTGCTCTAGAGTCATTTAGTTGGAAACGGGTTTTTATGTGCTTTGAGGTCATTTTTTGAAGAAATAGGTTTTTAACTGCTCTGGAGTCATTTGTTGGAAGTGGGTTTGTAAGTGCTCTGGAGTCATTTTGTTTGAAGCGGGTTTGTAAGTGTTCTGGTATCCTTTCACTGGGAAGCAGGTTTTTAAGTGCTCTGGAGTCATTTCGTTGGAAGAGGGTTTATAAGTGCTCTAGAGTCATTTTTTATTTGAAAACGGGTTTGTAAGTACTCTGGATTCATTTTGTTGGAAAAGGTTTTTATGTCCTCTGAGGTCATTTTTTTTGAAAGTATGTTTTTAAGTGTTCTGGTATCCTTTAGTAGGAGGCGGGTTTTTAAGTGCTCTGGAGTCATTTTGTTGGATGCTGGTGTGTAAGTGTGCTGGTATCCTTTCATTGGAAGCGGGTTTTTAAGTGCTCTGAGAGTCAATTCGTTGGAAGCTGGTTTGTAAGTGCTCTGGAGTCATTTCTTTGGAAGCAAGGTTTTAAGTGCTCTGGATTCATTTCCTTGGAAGCAGGTTTATGTAAGTGCTCTGGAGTCTGTTTGTTGGAAGCAGGTTTTTAAGTGATCTGGAGTTATTTCATTGGAACCAGGTTTATAAGTACTCTGGAGTCATTTTGTTGGAAGCAGGTTTTTTGTACTCTGGATTCATTTTGTTGGAAAAGTTTTTTATGTCCTCTGAGGTCATTTTTTTAGAAGGGTTTTTAAGTGCTCTGGGAGTCATTTCGCTGGAAAAGTGGGTTTTATGTGATCTGTAGTATCGTTTCATTGGCAGCGGTTTTTAAGTGCTCTGTAGTCATTTCATTGGAAACATGTTTTTAAGTCCCCGGCTGGTCATTTCTTTGGAAGCAAGGTTTTAAGTGCTCTGTTGTCATTTCCTTGGTAGTGGGTTTTTAAGTGCTCTGGATTCATTTCATTGGAAATGGTTTTTATGTCCTCTAGTCATTTTTTTTTAAGCGGGTTTTAAGTGTTCTGTTGTCCTTTCGTTAGAAGCGGGTTTTAAGTGCTCTGGAGTCATTTCTTTGAAAGCAAGGTTTTAAGTGCTCTGGAGTCATTTTTTGGAAGTGGGTTTTAAGTGCTCTGGAATTATTTCTTTTTCAAGTGGTATTTTAAGTGCTCTGGAGTCATTTCATTGGAAGCGGGTTTTTAGTGCTCTGGGTCATTTCATTTGAAATGGGTTTTTATGTGCTCTGGTCATTTTGTTAGAAGCGTGTTTTTTAGTGTTCTGGTATCCTTTCATGAGAAGCGGGTTTTTAAGTTCTCTGGAGTCATTTCGTTGGAAGCGAGTTTATAAGTGCTCTGGAGTCATTTTGTTGGATGTGGTTGTGTAAGTGTTCTGGTATCCTTTCTTTGGAAGCGGGTTTTAAGTACTCTGCAGTCATTTCTTTGGAAGAAGGTTGTTTAAGTGGTCTGGAGTCATTTTCATTGGAAGGGTTTTTTAAGTGCTCTGGAGTCATTTTGTTGGAAATGTGTTTGTAAGTACTCTGTATCCATTTTGTTGTAAACAGTTCTTTATGTCCTCGGAGGTCATTTTTTTGGAAGCAGATTTTTAAGTGTTCTGGTGTCGTTTCATTGGAAGCGGGTTTTTAAGTGCTCAGGAGTCATTTCGTTGGAAGCGGATTTTTAAGTGCTCTGGAGTCATTTCGTTGGAAACGGATTTTTTTAGTCCTCTGGTCATTTTTTTGGAAGCAGGTTTATAATTGTTTTGAGTCCTTTCGTTGGAAGCGGGTTTTTAAGTGCTCTGAGTCATTTTTGTTGGAAGGATTTTTAAGTGCTCTGGAGTCGTTTCGTTGGAAACGGATTTTTTTAGTCCTGAAGGTCATTTTTTTTGAAGCAGGTTTATAATTGTTCTGGTGTCCTTTCATTGGAAGCGGGTTTTAAGTGCTCTGGAGTCATTTCTTTGGAAGCAAGGATTTAAGTGTCTGAGTCATTTTGTTGGAAGCAGGTTTTAAGTGTTCTGGTGTACTTTCATTGGGCGGGATTTTAAGTGCTCTGGAGTCATTTCGTTGGAAGGGGTTTTAGGGCTCTGGAGTCATTTTGTTGGAAATGGTTTTTATGTGCTCTGAGGTCATTTTGTTAGAAGCGGGTTTTTAAGTGTTCTGGTATCCTTTTGTGGAAGCGGGTTTTAAGTGCTCTGGAGTCATTTCGCTAAAGTGGGTTTTTATGTGTTCTGGTATCCTTTCGTTGTTGCGGGTTTTTAAGTGCTCTGGAGTCATTTCTTTGGAAGCAAGGTATTAAGTGTTCTGGAATCATTTCCTTGGTAGTGGGTTTTAAGTGCTCTCTATTCATTTCGTTGGAAATGGTTTTTATGTCCTCGGAGGTCATTTTTTGGAAGCGGTTTTTAAGTGTTCTGGTGTCCTTTCTTTTTTATGCTCTGAATTTTTTTAGTTCTCTGGAATCATTTCGTTGGAAAGCTGGTTTTTAAGTACTCTGGATTCATTTTTTGGAAGCGGTTTTTAAGTGTTCTGGTGTCCTTTCTGTGGAAGCGGTTTTTAACTGCTCTGGAGTTATTTCTTTGGAAGCGTTTTTAAGTGCTCTGGATTTATTTCGTTGGAAGCAGGTTTTTAGTGCGTTGAGTCATTTTGTTGAAATGGTTTTTATGTGCTCTGAATTCTTTTGTTAGAAGCGGGTTTTTAAGTGTTCTGGTATCCATTGGTGGAAGCGGGTTTTTAAGTCGCGCTGGATTCTTTTCGTTGGAAGCAGTTTTTAAGTGTTCTGGTGTCCTTTGGTGAAGTGGTTTTTACGTGCTCTGGAGTCATTTTAGTTGGAAGCAGGTTTGTAAGTGCTGTGAAGTCATTTCGTTGGAAGTGGGTTTGTAAGTGTTCTGGTCATTTCTCATTGGAATCGGGTTTCTAAGTGCTCTGGAGTCATTTCGTTAGAAACAGGTTTTTAAGTGCTCTGAATTCATTTTATTTGGAAGCAGGTTTTATGTGCTCTGGATTCATTTCGTTGGAAAGCCAATTTGTAAGTGCTCTGGAGTCATTTCGTTGGAAGCGGATTTTTAAGTGGTCTGGAGTCATTTAGTTTGAAGCGGTTTTTTTAAGTGTTCTGGAGTCATTTCCTAGGAAGTGAGTTTTTAAGTGCTCTGGAGTCATTTTGTTGGAAGCCAATTTGTAAGTGCTCTGGAGTCATTTCGATGGAAGCGGATTTTTAAGTGGTCTGCAGACATTTCATTGGAAGCAGGTTTTTAAGTACTCTGGATTAATTTTGTTGAAACGGTTTTTATGTCCTCGGAGGTCATTTTTTTGAATCGGGTTTTTAAGTGTTCTGGTATCCTTTCGGTGGAGCGGGTTTTAAGTGCTCTGGAGTCATTTCTTTGTGGGAAGATTTTAAGTGCTCTGCAGTCATATCTTTGGAAGCAAGGTTTAAAGTGCTCTGAGTCATTTCGCTGGATTCGGTCTTTAAGTGCTCTGGAGTCATTTCTTTGGAAGCAGGTTTTTAGTGTATTGAGTCATTTGGTTGGAAATGGGTTTTTATGTGCTATGAGATCATTTTGTTTGAAGTGGGTTTTTAAGTGTTCTGGTATCCATTCGGGAAGCGGGTTTTTAAGTGCTCTGGAGTCATTTCCTTAGAAGCGGGTTTTTAAGTGGTCTGGAGACATTTCCTTGGTAACGGGTTTTAAGTCCTCGGAGGTCATTTTTTTGGAAATGGTTTTTATGTTCTGGTGTCCTTTTTTTGAAGCGGGTTTTTTAGTCTTCTGTGTCCTTTCGGTGGAAGCAGGTTTTTAGTGCTCTGGAGTCATTTCTTTTAAGCAAGGTTTAGAGTGCTTTGGAGTCATTTCTTTGGAAGCGGGTTTTTAAGTGCTCTGGAGTCCTTTCTTGGAAGCAAGGTTTTAAGTACTCTGGAGTCATTTCTTTGGAAGCAAGTTTTTTGAGTGTTCTGGATTAATTTCCTTTGGAAGCGGGTTTTTCAGTGTTCTTCTTTCCTTTTGTTTGAAGCGGTTTTTAAGTGATCTGAATCATTTTGTTGGAAGCGGGTTTTAAGTTCTGTATCTCTGAGTCATTTCTTTGGAAGCAAGGTTTTAAGTGCTCTGAGTCATTTTGTTAAGCGGGTTTTTAAGTGCTCTGAGTCATTTTGTTGAAACGGGTTTTTTTATGTCCTAGGAGTTCATTTTTTTTGGAAGCGGGTTTTTAAGTGTTCTGTTGTCCTTTCTTGAATCAGCGGATTTTAAGTGCTCTGGAGTCATTTCTTTGAAGGAAGATTTTAAGTGCTCTGCAGTCATTTCCTTGGAAGTGGTTTTTAAGTGCTCTGGAGTCATTTCGTTGGATTCGGTTTTTAAGTGCTCTGGAGTAATTTTTTTTGCGGGTTTTAAGTGCTCTGGTGTCATTTCTTTGGAAGCGGTTTTTAGTGCTCTGGAAGTCATTTTGCTGGAAATGGGTTTTAAGTGCTCTGAGATCATTTTGTTTGAAGCGGTTTTTAAGTGTTCTGGTATCCTTTCTGTGGAAGCGTGTTTTTAAGTGCTCGAATCATTTCTTTAGAAGCGGTTTTTAAGTACCTAGATTCTTTTTGTTGAAACGGTTTTTATGTCCTCGAGGTCATTTTTTTGGAAGTGGGTTTTAGTGTTCTGGTGTCCTTTCATTGAAGGGGTTTTAAGTCTTCTGGTGTTTTTGTTGGAAGCAGGTTTTTTTAAGTGCTCTGGAGTCATTTCTTTGGAAGCAGTTTTTAAGTGTGGAGTCATTTTGGTTGGAAGCGGTTTTTAAGTGCTCTGGATTCATTTTGTTGGAAGTTAGTTTGTAAGTGCTCTGTTGTCCTTTCGTTGGAAGGGGTTTTTAAGTGCTCTGGAATTATTTCATTGGAAGCGGGTTTTTGGAGTCATTTTCTGAGTCATTTTTGTTAGAAGCAGGTTTTTAGTGCCTGGAGTCATTTTTTGGAAATGGGTTTTAAGTGCTCTGAGGTCATTTTGTTAGATGGGGTTTTTAAGTGTCTCTGTTATCCTTTCATTGGAAGCGGGTTTTAAGTGCTCTGGATTCATTTTTTGAAAGCGGGTTTTAAGTGATCTGGAGTTATTTATTTGGGAAGCGGTTTGTAAGTGCTCTGAGTCATTTCTTTGGAAGCCAGGTTTTAAGTGATCTGGGAGTCATTTCATTGGAAGCGGTTTTTTAAGTGCTCTGAGTCATTTCGCTGGAACGGTTTTTTTATGTCCTCGGAGGTCATTTTCTTTGAAGCGGATTTTTTGTGTTCTGGTATCCTTTTTTGGCAGCGGTTTTTAAAGTGCTCTGTAGTCATTTTTAAAGGCAGCGGGTTTTGTTTTAAGTGTTCTGAGTCATTTCTTTTGAAGCAAGGTTTTAAGTGCTCTGAGTCATTTCCTTGGTAGTGGGTTTTCAAGCTCTGGATTCATTTCCTTGGAAACGGTTTTTTTATGTGGTCTGGTCATTTTTTGAAGCAGGTTTTAAGTGTTCTGGGTGTCCTTTTCATGGGAAGAGGGTTTTGAGTGCTCTTTTCATTCGCTGATTGCGGGTTGTAAATGCTCTGGAGTCATTTTTGGAAACGGGTTTGTAAGGGCGCTCTGGAGTCATTTCGTAGGAAGAGGGTTTTTAAGTGCTCTGGAGTCATTTCAGTGAAGCGGCTTTTAAGTGCCTGGAGTCATTTCCTTGGAAGCGGATTTTAAATGGTCTGGAGACATTTTGTTGGATGCAGGTTTTTAGGGCCTGAGAGCAATTTTTGAAGCAGGTTTTTATGAGTGCTCTAGAGTCATTTTGTTGGAAGCGGGTTTGTAGTACACCTGGATCCATTTTGTTGGAAATGGTTTTTATGTCCTCGGAGGTCATTTTTTTTCGAAGCCGGTTTTTGCCGCTGTGTTGTCCTTCGCAGGCAGCGGGCTTTAAGTTCTGCGTCCTTTCGCAGAAAGGTTTGTAAAGTACTCTGGAGTCATTTCACGGAAGTGTTTTTTAAGCTTTCTGGCATCCTTTCTTGGCAGCGTTTTTTTCCCTGGAGTCATTTCGCTGAAGCGGATTTTAGTGCTCTAGAGTCATTTTGTTGGAAACTGTTTTTTTCTGAATGTGCCTGAGATCGCTTTGATGGAAGCGGTTTTTGGCTGTTCTGATTTCTTCGCTGGAAGCGGTTTTTAGTGCCTGGGAGTCATTTCTGAAATGGTTTTTATGTGCCTGTGGTCATTTTGTTAGAAGCCGGTTTTTGCTGTCCGGAGTCATTTCGCTGGAAGCGGATTTATAGTGCCTGGAGTCATTTTGTTGTAATGCGCGAGGTTTAAATGTTCCGCATCCTTCATTGGAAGCGGTTTTTACGCGCTCTGGAGTCACCGCTGGAAGCGGCCTTTGCGGCCACCTGAGTCATTTCTTTGAAGAAGGTTTTAGTGCCTGGAGTCATTACGCTGAAAGCCGGGTTTTTGTTGCCTGGAGTCATTCTTTGGAAGTGGGATTGTAAGCTTTCTGGCATCCTTCCTCATTCGAAGAGGGGGCTTTTAAGTGCCTGGAGTCATTTTGTTGGAAGCGGTTTTTATGGTCTTGAGACATTTCCCAGAAGCAGGTGTTTATGAGCTGAGTCATTCTCGCTTGAAGAGGGTTTATAAGCACCTGAATCATTCGCTGGAAACGGGTTTTTATGTCCACGGAGGTCATTTTTTGGGAAGCCGGTTTTTTGCGTTTTGCGTCCTTTCGCTTGAAGCGGTTTTAAGCCCTGGTATTCTTCGAAGGCGCAGTTTTATGCTCTGGAATCATTTCGCTAAAAGTGGTTTTATGTGTTCTGGTATCCTTTCATTATAGCGAGTTTTTAAGTGCCTGTAGTCATTTGTTGGAGGAGGTTTTATGTTCTGGGTGTCATTTCTTTGGAAGCAAGGTTTTTGTGTTCTGGGGTCATTTCTGGGAGTGCGCTTTATGTTCTGATTCATTTCATTGAAACGGTTTTTTATGTCCTTGAGGTCTTTGGAAGCGGTTTTTGCAGCCTCTGGTGTCCCTGGTGGAAGTGGTTTTTTGCTCTGGAGTCATTTTGTTGGAAGCGGCTTTGTAAGTGCTCTGGAGTCATTTTGAGAAGAGGTTTTGTGCCTGGGAGTCATTTCGCTGGACATCACAGCACATAAAAACCCGTTTCCAACGAAATGACTCCAGAGCACTAAAAACCCACTTGCAACGAAATGACTACAGACCACTTAAAAACCCGCTTCCAACGAAAAGATACCAGAACACTTAAAAACCCACTTCCAGAGAAATGAATCCAGAGCACTTAAAACCCGCTTCCATCGAAAGGACACCGGACCAACTAAAAATCCGCCTCCAACAAAATGACTCCAGAGCACGTAAAACCTTGCTTCCAATGAAAGGATACCAGAACACTTACAAACCCGCTTCAAACGAAATGACTCCAGAGCCCTTAACAAACTTCTTCAAACAAATGACTCCAGAGCACATAAAAACAAGCTTCCAAGGAAATGACTCCAGAGCACATAAAAACCCGCTTCCAAGGAAATGACTCCAGAGCACTTAAAAACCCGCTTCCAAGGATATGACTCCAGAGCACTTAAAAACCGGCTTCCAACGAAAGGACACCTGACTACTTAAAAATCCGCTTCCAACGAAATGACTCCAGAGCACATAAAAACCCGCTTCCAAGGAAATGACTCCAGAGCATTTAAAAAACCGCTTCCAACGAAATGACTCCAGAGCACTCAAAAACCCGCTTCCAATGAAATGACTCCAGAGAATTTAAAACCTTGCTTCCAAAGAAATGACTCCAGAGCACTTACAAAAAAACTTCAAACGAAATGACTCTAGAGCACTTAAAATCCCACTTCCAAAGAAATGACTCCAGAACACTTAAAAACCCGCTTCCAATGAAATGACTGCAGAGCACTTAAAAACCTGCTTCGAATGAAATGACTCCTGTCCACTTAAAAACCCGCTTCCAACAAAATGACTCCCGAGCACTTAAAAACCCACTTAAAACGAAATGATTCCACAGACTTAAAAACACACTTCCAACAAAAACGACTCCAGAGCACATAAAAACCCGTTTCCAACAAAATGACACCAGAGCACTTAAAAACCCAATTCCAACTAAATGACTGCAGAGCACTTAAAAACCCAATTCCAGAAAAGTGAATCCAGAGCACTTAAAACTCCCTTCCACCGAAAGGACACCAAAAAACTTAAAAACCCGCTTCCAACGAAATGAATACAGAGCACTTACAAACCGGCTTCCAACAAAATGACTCCAGAGCACTTACAAACCGGCTTCCAACAAAATGACTCCAGAGCACTTACAAACCGGCTTCCAACGAAATGACTCCAGAGCACTTACAAACCGACTTCCAACGAAATACCTCCAGAGCACTTAAAAGCCCGCATCCTACGAAATGACTCCAGAACCCTTAAAAACCTGATTCCAACAAAATGTCCTCAGAGCACATAAAAAACCTTTTCCAATGAAATGTCTCCAGACCACTTCAAACCCGCTTCCAACAAAATGACTCCAGAGCACTTAAAACCTTGCTTCCAAACAAACGACTCCAGAGTACTTAAAAACCCACTTCCAAAGAAATGACTCCAGAGAACTTAAAAAAACGCTTCAAACGGAAGGATGCAAGAACACTTACAAACACGCTTCCAACGAAATGACTCCAGAACACTTTCAAAAATGCTTCCAACGAAATACCTCCAGAGCACTTAAAACCCCTTCCAAAGAAATGACACCAGATAACTTAAAACCATGCTTCCACAGAAATGACTCCAGAGCACTTATAAACCCGCTTCCAACGAAATGATTCCAGAGCACTAAAAAACCCCGCTTCCAACGAAAGGATACCAGAATACATAAAAACCCGCTTCCACCAAAATGACCTCAGAGCACATAAAAACCCGTTTTCAACAAAATACCTCCAGAGCACTTATAAACCCTCTTCCAACGGAATGACTCCAGAGCACTTAAAAATCAGCTTCCAACATAAGGATACCAGAACACTTAAAAACCGACTTCCAGCGAAGTGAATCCAGAGCACTTAAAAACCCGCTTCCACCGAAAGGATACCAGAACACTTAAAAAACCGTTTCCAAAAAAATGACCTCTGAGGACATAAAAAACCATTTCCAACGAAATTAATCCAGAGTACTTACAAACCTGGTTCCAACGAAAAGACTCCAGAGCACTGAAAAACCTGCTTCCAAAGAAATGACTCCAGATCACTTAAAACCTTGCTTCCAAAGAAATGACTCCAGAGCACTTACAAACCCGCTTCCAACTAAATGACTCCAGAGCACTTAAAACCCGCTTCCAAATAAGGATACCAGAAAACTTAAAAACCCCCTTCCAGCGAAATGAATCCAGAGCACTTAAAAACCCGCTTCCACCGAAAGGATACCAGAACACTTACAAAAGCGCTTCCAAAAAAATGACCTCTGAGGACATAAAAAACGTTTAAAACAAAATGAATCCAGAGTACTTACAATCCTGATTTCAACTATATGACTCCAGAGCACTTAAAAACCCACTTCCAGAGAAATGAATCCAGAGCACTTAAAAACCCGCTTCCATGGAAAGGATACCAGAACACTTACAAACGCTGCCAAAAAAATGACCTCTGAGGACATAAAAAACCATTTCCAACGAAATGAATCCAGAGTACTTACAAACCTGGTTCCAACGAAATGATTCCAGAGCACTTAAAAACCTGCTTCCAAAGAAATGACTCCAGATCACTTAAAACCTTGCTTCCAAAGAAATGACTCCAGACAACTTAGAAACACGCTTCCAACTAAATGACTCCAGAGCACTTAAAACCTGCTTCCAAATAAGGATACCAGAAAACTTAAAAACCCACTTCCAGCGAAATGAATCCAGAGCACTTAAAAACCCGCTTCCACCGAAAGGATACCAGAACACTTACAAACGCGATACCAAAATAATGACCTCTGAGGACATAAAAAACCGTTTAAAACAAAATGAATCCAGAGTACTTACAATCCTGCTTCCAATTATATGACTCCAGAGCACTTAAAAGCATGCTTCCAAAGAAATGACTCCAGAGCACTTAAAAACCCGCTTCCAACGAAATGACTCCAGAGCACTTAAAAACTCGCTTCCAACGAAATGACTCCAGAGCACTTAAAAACCTGCTTCCAAAGAAAGGATACCAGAACACTTAAAAACCCACTTGCAGCAAAATTACTCCAGAGCACTTACAAACCTGCTTCCAACAAAATGACTCCAGAGCACTTAAAAACCCGCTTCCAACGAAAGGATACCAGAACACTTAAAAACCCGCTTCCAAAAAAATGACCTCCGAGGACATAAAAAACCATTTCCAACAAAATGAACCCAGAGTAGTTAAAAACAAGCTTCCAAAGAAATGACTCCAGAACACTTAAAAATCCGCTTCCAACAAAATGACTGCAGAACACTTAAAAACCCGCTTCCAATGAAATGACTCCTGTTCACTTAAAAACCCGCTTCCAACTAAATCACTCCAGAGCACTTAAAAACTCACTTAAAATGAAATGATTCCAGAGACTTAAAAACACACTTCCAACAAAATGACTCCAGAGCACTTAAAAACCCACTTCCAAAGAAATGACTCCAGAGCACATAAAAACTCGCTTCCAAAGAAATGACTCCAGAGCACTTAAAAACCGGCTTCCAAAGAAATTACATCAAAGCACATAAGAACCCGTTTCAAACGAAATTACTCCAGAGCATTTACAAACTCGCTTCCAACAAAAGGACACCAGAACACTTAAAAACCTGCTTCCAACGAAATGACTCCAGAGTACTTAAAAACCCGCTTGCAACGAAATGATTCCAGAGCACTTACAAACCCGCTTCCAATGAACTGACTCCTGAGCAATTAAAAACCCGCTTCCAACAAAATGACTCCAGAGCACTTAAAAACCCGCTTCCATGGAAAATACCTCAGAGCACATAATAAGCCGTTTCCAACAAAATGACTTCAGAGCACTTAAAACCTTGCTTCCAATGAAATGACTCCAGAGCACATACAAACCCACATTCAACGAAATGACTCCAGAGTACTTAAAAACCACCTTCCAACGAAATGACTTTAGAGCACTTAAAAACCCGCTTCCAACGAAATTACCTAAGAGTACATAAAAACCCGATTCAAATGAAATGAATCCAGAGCATTTAAAAACCCTCTTCCAGGGAAATGACTCCAGAGCACTTACAAACCCCCTTCCAACGAAATGACTCCAGAGCACTTAAAAAACCCGCTTGCAACGAAATGACTCCAGAGCACTCAGAAAACAGCTTCCAACAAAATCACTACACAGCAATTAAGAATACTCTTCCAACGAAATGACTCCAGAGCACTTAAAAACCCGCTTCCAATGAAAGGATACCAGAACACTTAAAAACCCACTTCCAACGAAATGAGTCCAGAGCATTTAAAAACCCGCTTCCAACGAAATGACTCCAGAGCAATTAAAAACCTGCTTCCAATGGAATGACTCCAGAGAACTTAAAATCCCTCTTCCAAAGAAATGACCCCAGAGCACTTAAAAATCTGCTTCCAAAGAAAGGACACCAGAACAATTAAAAACCCACTTCCAACGGAATGACTCGAGAGAACATAAAAACCCTCTTGCAACGAAATGACTCCAGAGCACTTACAAACCCGCTTCCAACGAAATGACTCCAGAGCAATTAAAAACCCGCTTCCAATGAAATGACTCCAGAGCACTTAAAAACCTGCTTCCAACGAAATTACCTAAGAGCACATAAAAACCCATTTCAAACGAAATGACTCCAGATCATTTAAAAACCCTCTTCCAGGGAAATGACTCCAGAGCACTTACAAACATCCCTTCCAACGAAATGATTCCAGAGCACTTAAAAACCCGATTGCAACAAAATGACTCCAGAGCACTTACAAACCTGCTTCCAACAAAATGACTCCAGAGCAATTAAAAACCCGCTTCCAACGAAATGACTCCAGAGTACTTAAAACCCGCTTCCAAGGAAATGACTCCAGAGCACTTAAAAACCCGCTTAAAACGAAATGACTCTACAGCAATTAAAAACACATTTCCAACGAAATGACTCCAGAACACTTAAAAACCCGCTTCGAATGAAAAAATACCAGAACACTTCAACACCCGCTTCCAACGTAATGACCTCAGAGCACATAAAAACCCCTTTCCAATGAAATGATTCTAGAGCACTATAAACCAGCTTCCAACGAAAGGATTCCGGAACACTTAAAAACTCGCTTCCAACGAAATGACTCCAGAGAATTTAAAAACCCACTTCTAGTGAAATGACTCCAGAGCACTTAAAAATCCACTTCTTACGACATGACCTCCGAGCACATAATAACCCGCTTTCAAAAATGACTCCAGAGCAATTAAAACCTTGCTTCCAATGAAATGACTCCAGAGCACTTAAAAACCACCATCAAAGAAATGACTCCACAGCTCTTAAAAACCCGCTTCCAACGAAATGACTCTAGAGCAATTAAAAACCTGCTTCCAACGAAATTACCTGAAAGCACATAAAAACCCGTTTCAAAAGGAATTACTCCAGAGCACTTACAAACTCGCTTGCAACGAAATGACTCCAGAGCAATTAAAAACACGCTTCCAACGAAATGACTCCAGAGCAATAGCTTCAAGGAAATGAATACAGAGCACTTAAAAACCCGCTTAAAACGAAATGACTGTACAGCAATTAAAAAACACGCCCAACGAAATGACTCAAGAGCACTTAAAACCTGCTTCCAAATCTAAATGACCTCAGAGCACATAAAAACCCCTTTCGGATGAAATGATTCTAGAGGACTAAAAACCAGCTTCCAACGAAAGGATACCAGAACACTTAAAAAATCGTTTCCAACGAAATGACTCCAGAGAATTTAAAAACCCCCTTCCAGTGAAATGACTCCAGAGCACTTAAAAACCTGATTCCAACGAAATGACTCCAGCACACTTAAAAACCACGCTTCCAAAGAAAGGATTCCATAACACTTAAAAACCCGCTTCCAACGAAATGACTCCAGAGCACTTAAAAACCAGCTTTCAAGGAAATGACTCCAGAGAACTTAAAATACCTCTTCCAACGAAATTACCCCAGAGCACTTAAAAACACGCTTCCAAATAAAGGACACCAGAACAATTAAAAACCCGCTTTCAACGAAATGACTCCAGAGCACGTAAAAACCTGCTTCCAACGAAATTACCTAAGAGCACATAAAAACCCGTTTCAAAAGAAATGACTCCAGAGCATTTAAAAACCCTCTTCCAGGGAAATGACTCCAGAGCACTTACAAACATCCGTTCCAACGAAATGACTCCAGAGCACTTAAAAACCCGCTTGCAACGAAATGACTCCAGAGAAATTAAAAACCCGCTTAAAACGAAATGACTCCAGAGCACTTAAAAACCCGCTTCCAATGAAAAAATACCAGAACAATTAAACACCCGCTTCCAAAGAAATGACCTCAGAGGTCATAAAAACCCCTTTCGAATGAAATGATTCTAGAGCACTAAAAACCAGCTTCCAACAAAAGGATACCAGAACAGTTAAAAACTCGCTTCCAATGAAATGACTCCAGAGAATTTAAAAACCCACTTCCAGTGAAATGACTCCAAAGAACTTAATAACCTGCTTCTTACGACATGACGTCAGAGCACATAATAACCCGTTTCCAACAAAATGAATCCAGAGCAATTAAAACCTTGCTTCCAATGAAATGACTCCAGAGTACTTAAAAACCCGCTTGCAACGAAATGATTCCAGAGCACTTACAAACCGCTTCCAATGAACTGACTCCAGAGCAATTAAAAACCCGCTTCCAACGAAATGACTCCAGAACACTTAAAAACCCGCTTCCAACGAAATTACCTAAGAGCACATAAAAACCTGTTTCCAACGAAATTACTCCAGAGAACTTACAAACTCGCTTCCAACGAAATGACTCCAGAGCAATTATAAACCTCCTTCCAACGAAATGACTCCAGAGCACTTAAAAACCTGCTACCCAAGAAAGGAACACTTAAAAACACACTTCCAGCGAAATGACACCAGAGCACTTAAAAACCCGCTTCCAACGAAAGGATACCAGAACACTTAAAAACCCGCTTCCAAAAAAATGACCTCCGAAGACATAAAAAAACATTTCCAACAAAATGAATCCAGAGTAGTTACAAACAAGCTTCCAAAGAAATGACTCCAGAACACTTAAAAACCCGCTTCCAACAAAATGACTGCAGAACACTTAAAAACCCGCTTCCAATGAAATGACTCCTGTTCACTTAAAAACCCGCTTCCAACTAAATGACTCCAGAGCACTTAAAAACCCACTTAAAACGAAATGATTCCACAGACTTAAAAACACACTTCCAACAAAATGACTCCAGAGCAAATAAAAACCTGCTTCCAAGGAAATGACTCCAGAGCACTTAAAAACCCACTTCCAAAGAAATGACTCCAGAGCACATAAAAACTCGCTTCCAAAGAAATGACTCCAGAGCACTTAAAAACCTGCTTCCAACGAAATTACTACAGAGCACTTAAAAACCTGCTAGCAAAAAAATGACTCCAGAGCACATAAAAACCCGCTTCCAAGGAAATGATTCCAGAGCACTTAAAAACACACTTCCAACAAAATGACTCCAGAGCACTTAAAAACCCGCTTTCAATAAAATGACCCCACCTCACTTAAAACCTTTCTTCCAAAGAAATGACTCCAGAGCACTTACAAACCCACTTGCAACCCGCTTTCCATGAATCCAGAGCACATAAAAACCCGCCTAAGGAAAATGACTCCACAGCATATAAAAACCCGCTTCCATCGAAATTTATCCAGAGCACATAAAACCTTGCTTCCAAAGAAATGACTCCAAAGCCCTTACAAACCCTCTTCCAACGAAATGACTCCAGAGCACTTAAAAACCCGCTTCCAACGAAAGGACAACAGAACACTTAAAAACCCGCTTCCAAGGAAATGACTCCAGAGCACTTAAAAAACTGCTTCCAACGTAATGACTCCAGTCCACTTAAATACCTGCTTCCAACGAAATGACTACAGAGCAAATAAAAATCTGCTACCAACAAAATGACTCCAGAGCACTTAAAACCCCGCTTTCAATGAAATGACCCCAGATCACTTAAAACCTTGCTTCCAAAGAAATGACTCCAGAGCACTTACAAACCCGCTTCCAACGAAATGACTCCTGAGCACTTACAAACCCGCTACCAACGAAATGACTCCAGAGCGCTTAAAAACCCACCTGCAAGGAAAGGATACCAGAATACTTAAAAACCTGCTTCCAACAAAATGACCTCAGAGCACATAAAAACCCATTTCCAACGAAATGACTCCAAAGCATTAAAAACCCGCTTTCAACAAAATGACTCCAGAGCACTTAAAAAACCGCTTCCAACGAAATGACTCCGGAGCACGTAAAAACCCGCTTCCAACGAAATGAATTAGGTGCACATAAAAACGTGCTTTCAAGGAAATGACTCCAGAGCACTTAAAAACCCGCTTCCAATGAAATGACTCCACAGCACTTAAAAACACGCTTCCAACGAAATGACTCCAGAGCACTTAAAAACCATCTTCCAACGAAAAGAAAACCAGAACACTTAAAAACCTGCTTACAACAAAATGACATCAGAGCACATAAAAACCCGTTTCCATCAAAATGACTCCAGAGCACATAAAACCAAGCTTCCAAGAAATGACTCCAGAGCACTTAAAAACCCATTTCCAACAAAATGACTCCAGAGCACTTAAAAACCAACTTCCAGAGAAATGAATCCAGAGCACTTAAAACCTGCTTCCACCGAAAGGACACCAAAAAACTTAAAAACCCGCTTCTAACGAAATGAATCCAGAGCACTTAAAACCTTACTTCAAAGAAATGACTCCAGAGTACTTAAAAACCCTCTTCCAACGAAATGACTCCAGAGCACTTACAAACCGCTTCCAATGAATGACTCCAGAGCACTTAAAAACCCGCTGCAGAAATGACTACAGAGAACTTACAAACCCGCTTCCAACGAAATAACTCCAGAGCATTTAAAAACCACATCCTATGAAATGACTCCAGAACCCTAAAAACCTGATTCCAACAAAATGTCCTCAGAGCACATAAAAAAACTTTTCCAACGAAATGTCTCCAGACCACTTAAAAACCCGCTTCCAACAAAAGGACTCCAGAGCACCTAAAATCTTGCTTACAAACAAATGACTCCAGAGAACTTAAAAACCCGCTTCCAAGGAAATGACTCCAGAGAACTTAAAAACCCGCTTCAAACGAAAGGATACAAGAACACTTACAAACCCGCTTCCAACGAAATGACTGCAGAGCACTTTCAAAACTGCTTCCAACGAAATGACTCCAGAGCACTTAAAAACCCGCTTCCAACGAAATGACACCAGATAACTTAAAACCATGCTTCCAAAGAAATGACTCCAGAGCACTTACAAACCTGCTTCCAACGAAATGATTCCAGAGCACTAAAAAACCCCGCTTCCAACGAAAGGATACCAGAACACTTAAAAACCCGCTTCCATAAAAATGACCTAAGAGCACATAAAAACCCTTTTTCAACAAAATACCTCCAGAGCACTTACAAACCCACTTCCAACGAAATGACCCCAGAACACTTAATAAACCGCTTCCAACGAAAGGAGACCAGAACACTTAAAAACCTGCTTCCAACGAAATGACTCCAGAGCACTTAAAACCTTGCTTGCAAAGAAATGTCTCCAGAGCACTTACAAATCCGCTTCCAACGAAATGACTCCACAGCACTTAAAAACCTGCTTCCAACGAAATGACTCCAGAGCACTTAAAAACCTGCTTCCAACGAAATTACATAAGAGCACATCAAAACCCGTTTCAAACAAAATGACTCCGGAGCATTTAAAAACCCTCTTCCAGGGAAATGACTCCAGAGCACTTACAAACCCCCTTCCAATGAAATGACTCCAGAGCACTTAAAAACCTGCTTGCAACGAAATGACTCAGAGCAATTAAAAACCGCTTCCAAAGAAATTACATCAAAGCACATAAGAACCCATTTCAAAAATTACTCCAGAGCATTTACAAACTGCCCAACAAAAGGACACTTAGAACACTTAAAAACCTGCTTCCAACGAAATGACTCCAGAGTACTTAAAAACCCGCTTGCAATGAAATGATTCCAGAGCACTTACAAACCCGCTTCCAATGAACTGACTCCAGAGCAATTAAAAACCCGCTTCCAACGAAATGACTCCAGAACACTTAAAAACCCGCTTCCAACGAAATTACCTAAGAGCACATAAAAACCTGTTTCCAACGAAATTACTCCAGAGAACTTTCAAACTCGGTTTCAACGAAATGACTCCAGAGCAATTATAAACCTCCTTCCAATGAAATGACTCCAGAGCACTTAAAAACCTGCTACCCAAGAAAGGATAACAGAACACTTAAAAACACACTTCCAGCGAAATGACACCAGAGCACTTAAAAACCCGCTTCCAACGAAAGGATACCAGAACACTTAAAACCCGCTTCCAAAAAATGACCTCAAGACATAAAAACCATTTCCAACAAAATGAATCCAGAGTAGTTACAAACAAGCTTCCAAAGAAATGACTCAGAACACTTCAAAACCCTTCCAACAAAATGACTGCAGAACACTTAAAAACCCGCTTAATGAAATGACTCCTGTTCACTTAAAAACCCGCCTCCAACTAAATGACTCCAGAGCACTTAAAACCCACTTAAAACGAAATGATTCCACAGACTTAAAAACACACTTCCAACAAAATGACTCCAGAGCAAATAAAAACCTGCTTCCAAGGAAATGACTCCAGAGCACTTAAAAACCCACTTCCAAAGAAATGACTCCAGAGCACATAAAAACTCGCTTCCAAAGAAATGACTCCAGAGCACTTAAAAACCTGCTTCCAACGAAATTACTACAGAGCACTTAAAAACCTGCTAGCAAAAAAATGACTCAGAGCACATAAAAACCCGCTCTAAGGAAATGATTCCAGAGCACTTAAAAACACACTTCCAACAAAATGACTCAGAGCACTTAAAACCCGCTTTCAATAAATGACCCCACCTCACTTAAAACCTTTCTTCCAAAGAAATGACTCCAGAGCACTTACAAACCCACTTGCAACGAAATGAATCCAGAGCACATAAAAACCCGCTTCCAAGGAAATGACTCCACAGCATATAAAAACCCGCTTCCATCGAAATTTATCCAGAGCACATAAAACCTTGCTTCCAAAGAAATGACTCCAAAGCCCTTACAAACCCTCTTCCAACGAAATGACTCCAGAGCACTTAAAACCCGCTCCAACGAAAGGACAACAGAACACTTAAAAACCCGCTTCCAAGGAAATGACTCCAGAGCACTTAAAAAACTGCTTCCAACGTAATGACTCCAGTCCACTTAAATACCTGCTTCCAACGAAATGACTACAGAGCAAATAAAAATCTGCTACCAACAAAATGACTCCAGAGCACTTAAAACCCCGCTTTCAATGAAATGACCCCAGATCACTTAAAACCTTGCTTCCAAAGAAATGACTCAGAGCACTTACAAACCCGCTTCCAACGAAATGACTCTGAGCACTTACAAACCCGCTACCAACGAAATGACTCCAGAGCAAAACCCGCCTGCAAGGAAAGGATACCAGAATACTTAAAAACCTGCTTCCAACAAAATGACCTCAGAGCACATAAAAAACCCATTTCAACGAAATGACTCCAAAGCATTAAAACCCGCTTTCAACAAAATGACTCCAGAGCACTTAAAAACCGCCTAACGAAATGACTCGAGCACGTAAAAACCCGCGCCTAACGAAATGAATTAGGTGCACATAAAAACGTTGCTTTCAAGGAAATGACTCCAGAGCACTTAAAACCCGCTTCAATGAAATGACTCCACAGCACTTAAAAACACGCTGTGAAATGACTCCAGAGCACTTAAAACCATCTTCCAACGAAAAGAAAACCAGAACACTTAAAACCTGCTTACAACAAAATGACATCAGAGCACATAAAAACCGTTTCCATCAAAATGACTCCAGAGCACATAAAACCGCTTCCAAGGAAATGACTCCAGAGCACTTAAAAACCCATTTCAACAAAATGACTCAGAGCACTTAAAAACCCACTTCCAGAGAAATGAATCCAGAGCACTTAAAACCTGCTTCCACGAAAGGACACCAAAAACTTAAAAACCCGCTTCTAACGAAATGAATCCAGAGCACTTAAAACCTTACTTCAAAGAAATGACTCCAGAGTACTTAAAAACCCTCTTCCAACGAAATGACTCCAGAGCACTTACAAACCGGCTTCCAACCAAATGACTCCAGAGCACTTACAAACCGGCTGAAATGACTACAGAGAACTTACAAACCGCTTCCAACGAAATAACTCAGAGCATTTAAAAGCCCACATCCTATGAAATGACTCCAGAACCCTTAAAAACCCGATTCCAACAAAATGTCCTCAGAGCACATAAAAAAACTTTTCCAACGAAATGTCTCCAGACCACTTAAAAACCCGCTTCCAACAAAAGGACTCCAGAGCACCTAAAATCTTGCTTACAAACAAATGACTCCAGAGTACTTAAAAACCCACTTCCAAAGAAATGACTCCAGAGAACTTAAAAAAACGCTTCAAACGGAAAGATGCAAGAACACTTACAAACACGCTTCCAACGAAATGACTCCAGAACACTTTCAAAAATGCTTCCAACGAAATACCTCCAGAGCACTTAAAAACCCCTTCCAAAGAAATGACACCAGATAACTTAAAACCATGCTTCCACAGAAATGACTCCAGAGCACTTATAAACCCGCTTCCAACGAAATGATTCCAGAGCACTAAAAAACCCCGCTTCCAACGAAAGGATACCAGAATACATAAAAACCCGCTTCCACCAAAATGACCTCAGAGCACATAAAAACCCGTTTTCAACAAAATACCTCCAGAGCACTTATAAACCCTCTTCCAACGGAATGACTCCAGAGCACTTAAAAATCAGCTTCCAACATAAGGATACCAGAACACTTAAAAACCGACTTCCAGCGAAGTGAATCCAGAGCACTTAAAAACCCGCTTCCACCGAAAGGATACCAGAACACTTAAAAAACCGTTTCCAAAAAAATGACCTCTGAGGACATAAAAAACCATTTCCAACGAAATTAATCCAGAGTACTTACAAACCTGGTTCCAACGAAAAGACTCCAGAGCACTGAAAAACCTGCTTCCAAAGAAATGACTCCAGATCACTTAAAACCTTGCTTCCAAAGAAATGACTCCAGAGCACTTACAAACCCGCTTCCAACTAAATGACTCCAGAGCACTTAAAACCCGCTTCCAAATAAGGATACCAGAAAACTTAAAAACCCCCTTCCAGCGAAATGAATCCAGAGCACTTAAAAACCCGCTTCCACCGAAAGGATACCAGAACACTTACAAAAGCGCTTCCAAAAAAATGACCTCTGAGGACATAAAAAACGTTTAAAACAAAATGAATCCAGAGTACTTACAATCCTGATTTCAACTATATGACTCCAGAGCACTTAAAAACCCACTTCCAGAGAAATGAATCCAGAGCACTTAAAAACCCGCTTCCACGGAAAGGATACCAGAACACTTACAAACGCGCTTCCAAAAAAATGACCTCTGAGGACATAAAAAACCATTTCCAACGAAATGAATCCAGAGTACTTACAAACCTGGTTCCAACGAAATGATTCCAGAGCACTTAAAAACCTGCTTCCAAAGAAATGACTCCAGATCACTTAAAACCTTGCTTCCAAAGAAATGACTCCAGACAACTTAGAAACACGCTTCCAACTAAATGACTCCAGAGCACTTAAAACCTGCTTCCAAATAAGGATACCAGAAAACTTAAAAACCCACTTCCAGCGAAATGAATCCAGAGCACTTAAAAACCCGCTTCCACCGAAAGGATACCAGAACACTTACAAACGCGATACCAAAATAATGACCTCTGAGGACATAAAAAACCGTTTAAAACAAAATGAATCCAGAGTACTTACAATCCTGCTTCCAATTATATGACTCCAGAGCACTTAAAAGCATGCTTCCAAAGAAATGACTCCAGAGCACTTAAAAACCCGCTTCCAACGAAATGACTCCAGAGCACTTAAAAACTCGCTTCCAACGAAATGACTCCAGAGCACTTAAAAACCTGCTTCCAAAGAAAGGATACCAGAACACTTAAAAACCCACTTGCAGCAAAATTACTCCAGAGCACTTACAAACCTGCTTCCAACAAAATGACTCCAGAGCACTTAAAAACCCGCTTCCAACGAAAGGATACCAGAACACTTAAAAACCCGCTTCCAAAAAAATGACCTCCGAGGACATAAAAAACCATTTCCAACAAAATGAACCCAGAGTAGTTAAAAACAAGCTTCCAAAGAAATGACTCCAGAACACTTAAAAATCCGCTTCCAACAAAATGACTGCAGAACACTTAAAAACCCGCTTCCAATGAAATGACTCCTGTTCACTTAAAAACCCGCTTCCAACTAAATCACTCCAGAGCACTTAAAAACTCACTTAAAACGAAATGATTCCAGAGACTTAAAAACACACTTCCAACAAAAATGACTCAGAGCACTTAAAACCCACTTCCAAAGAAATGACTCCAGAGCACATAAAAACTGCTTCCAAAGAAATGACTCAGAGCACTTAAAAACCGGCTTCCAAAGAAATTACATCAAAGCACATAAGAACCGTTTCAAACGAAATTACTCCAGAGCATTTACAAACTCGCCTCCAACAAAAGGACACCAGAACACTTAAAACCTGCTTCCAACGAAATGACTCCAGAGTACTTAAAAACCCGCTTTGCAACGAAATGATTCCAGAGCACTTACAAACCCGCTTCCAATGAACTGACTCCTGAGCATTTAAAAACCCGCTTCCAACGAAATGACTCCAGAGCACTTAAAAACCCGCTTCCATGGAAAATACCTCAGAGCACATAATAAGCCGTTTCCAACAAAATGACTTCAGAGCACTTAAAACCTTGCTTCCAATGAAATGACTCCAGAGCACATACAAACCCACATTCAACGAAATGACTCCAGAGCACTTAAAAACCACCTTCCAACGAAATGACTTTAGAGCACTTAAAAACCCGCTTCCAACGAAATTACCTAAGAGTACATAAAAACCCGATTCAAATGAAATGAATCCAGAGCATTTAAAAACCCTCTTCCAGGGAAATGACTCCAGAGCACTTACAAACCCCCTTCCAACGAAATGACTCCAGAGCACTTAAAAAACCCGCTTGCAACGAAATGACTCCAGAGCACTCAGAAACCAGCTTCCAACAAAATCACTACACAGCAATTAAGAATACTCTTCCAACGAAATGACTCCAGAGCACTTAAAAACCCGCTTCCAATGAAAGGATACCAGAACACTTAAAAACCCACTTCCAACGAAATGAGTCCAGCGCATTTAAAAACCCGCTTCCAACGAAATGACTCCAGAGCAATTAAAAACCTGCTTCCAATGGAATGACTCCAGAGAACTTAAAATCCCTCTTCCAAAGAAATGACCCCAGAGCACTTAAAAATCTGCTTCCAAAGAAAGGACACCAGAACAATTAAAAACCCACTTCCAACGGAATGACTCGAGAGAACATAAAAACCCTCTTGCAACGAAATGACTCCAGAGCACTTACAAACCCGCTTCCAACGAAATGACTCCAGAGCAATTAAAAACCCGCTTCCAATGAAATGACTCCAGAGCACTTAAAAACCTGCTTCCAACGAAATTACCTAAGAGCACATAAAAACCCATTTCAAACGAAATGACTCCAGATCATTTAAAAACCCTCTTCCAGGGAAATGACTCCAGAGCACTTACAAACATCCCTTCCAACAAAATGATTCCAGAGCACTTAAAAACCCGATTGCAACGAAATGACTCCAGAGCACTTACAAACCTGCTTCCAACAAAATGACTCCAGAGCAATTAAAAACCCGCTTCCAACGAAATGACTCCAGAGTACTTAAAACCCGCTTCCAAGGAAATGACTCCAGAGCACTTAAAAACCCGCTTAAAACGAAATGACTCTACAGCAATTAAAAACACATTTCCAATGAAATGACTCCAGAACACTTAAAAACCCGCTTCGAATGAAAAAATACCAGAACACTTCAACACCCGCTTCCAACGTAATGACCTCAGAGCACATAAAAACCCCTTTCCAATGAAATGATTCTAGAGCACTATAAACCAGCTTCCAACGAAAGGATTCCGGAACACTTAAAAACTCGCTTCCAACGAAATGACTCCAGAGAATTTAAAAACCCACTTCTAGTGAAATGACTCCAGAGCACTTAAAAATCCACTTCTTACGACATGACCTCCGAGCACATAATAACCCGTTTTCAACAAAATGACTCCAGAGCAATTAAAACCTTGCTTCCAATGAAATGACTCCAGAGCACTTAAAAACCACCATCAAAGAAATGACTCCACAGCTCTTAAAAACCCGCTTCCAACGAAATGACTCTAGAGCAATTAAAAACCTGCTTCCAACGAAATTACCTGAAAGCACATAAAAACCCGTTTCAAAAGGAATTACTCCAGAGCACTTACAAACTCGCTTGCAACGAAATGACTCCAGAGCAATTAAAAACACGCTTCCAACGAAATGACTCCAGAGCAATAGCTTCCAAGGAAATGAATACAGAGCACTTAAAAACCCGCTTAAAACGAAATGACTGTACAGCAATTAAAAACACGCTTCCAACGAAATGACTCAAGAGCACTTAAAAACCTGCTTCCAACGAAATGACCTCAGAGCACATAAAAACCCCTTTCGGATGAAATGATTCTAGAGGACTAAAAACCAGCTTCCAACGAAAGGATACCAGAACACTTAAAAAATCGTTTCCAACGAAATGACTCCAGAGAATTTAAAAACCCCCTTCCAGTGAAATGACTCCAGAGCACTTAAAAACCTGATTCCAACGAAATGACTCCAGCACACTTAAAAACCACGCTTCCAAAGAAAGGATTCCATAACACTTAAAAACCCGCTTCCAACGAAATGACTCCAGAGCACTTAAAAACCAGCTTTCAAGGAAATGACTCCAGAGAACTTAAAATACCTCTTCCAACGAAATTACCCCAGAGCACTTAAAAACACGCTTCCAAAGAAAGGACACCAGAACAATTAAAAACCCGCTTTCAACGAAATGACTCCAGAGCACATAAAAACCTGCTTCCAACGAAATTACCTAAGAGCACATAAAAACCCGTTTCAAAAGAAATGACTCAGAGCATTTAAAACCCTCTTCCAGGGAAATGACTCAGAGCGCTTACAAACATCCGTTCCAACGAAATGACTCCAGAGCACTTAAAAACCCGCTTGCAACGAAATGACTCCAGAGAAATTAAAAACCCGCTTAAAACGAAATGACTCCAGAGCACTTAAAAACCCGCTTCCAATGAAAAAATACCAGAACAATTAAACACCCGCTTCCAAAGAAATGACCTCAGAGGTCATAAAAACCCCTTTCGAATGAAATGATTCTAGAGCACTAAAAACCAGCTTCCAACAAAAGGATACCAGAACAGTTAAAAACTCGCTTCCAATGAAATGACTCCAGAGAATTTAAAAACCCACTTCCAGTGAAATGACTCCAAAGAACTTAATAACCTGCTTCTTACGACATGACGTCAGAGCACATAATAACCCGTTTCCAACAAAATGAATCCAGAGCAATTAAAACCTTGCTTCCAATGAAATGACTCCAGAGTACTTAAAAACCCGCTTGCAATGAAATGATTCCAGAGCACTTACAAACCCGCTTCCAATGAACTGAATCCAGAGCAATTAAAAACCCGCTTCCAAAGAAATGACTCCAGAACACTTAAAAACCCGCTTCCAACGAAATTACCTAAGAGCACATAAAAACCTGTTTCCAACGAAATTACTCCAGAGAACTTACAAACTCGGTTTCAACGAAATGACTCCAGAGCAATTATAAACCTCCTTCCAGTGAAATGACTCCAGAGCACTTAAAAACCTGCTACCCAAGAAAGGATAACAGAACACTTAAAAACACACTTCCAGCGAAATGACACCAGAGCACTTAAAAACCCGCTTCCAACGAAAGGATACCAGAACACTTAAAAACCCGCTTCCAAAAAAATGACCTCCGAAGACATAAAAAACCATTTCCAACAAAATGAATCCAGAGTAGTTACAAACAAGCTTCCAAAGAAATGACTCCAGAACACTTCAAAACCCGCTTCCAACAAAATGACTGCAGAACACTTAAAAACCCGCTTCCAATGAAATGACTCCTGTTCACTTAAAAACCCGCTTCCAACTAAATGACTCCAGAGCACTTAAAAACCCACTTAAAACGAAATGATTCCACAGACTTAAAAACACACTTCCAACAAAATGACTCCAGAGCAAATAAAAACCTGCTTCCAAGGAAATGACTCCAGAGCACTTAAAAACCCACTTCCAAAGAAATGACTCCAGAGCACATAAAAACTCGCTTCCAAAGAAATGACTCCAGAGCACTTAAAAACCTGCTTCCAACGAAATTACTACAGAGCACTTAAAAACCTGCTAACAAAAAAATGACTCCAGAGCACATAAAAACCCGCTTCCAAGGAAATGATTCCAGAGCACTTAAAAACACACTTCCAACAAAATGACTCCAGAGCACTTAAAAACCCGCTTTCAATAAAATGACCCCACCTCACTTAAAACCTTTCTTCCAAAGAAATGACTCCAGAGCACTTACAAACCCACTTGCAACGAAATGAATCCAGAGCACATAAAAACCCGCTTCCAAGGAAATGACTCCACAGCATATAAAAACCCGCTTCCATCGAAATTTATCCAGAGCACATAAAACCTTGCTTCCAAAGAAATGACTCCAAAGCCCTTACAAACCCTCTTCCAACGAAATGACTGCAGAACACTTAAAAACCCGCTTCCAATGAAATGACTCCTGTTCACTTAAAAACCCGCTTCCAACTAAATGACTCCAGAGCACTTAAAAACCCACTTAAAACGAAATGATTCCACAGACTTAAAAACACACTTCCAACAAAATGACTCCAGAGCAAATAAAAACCTGCTTCCAAGGAAATGACTCCAGAGCACTTAAAAACCCACTTCCAAAGAAATGACTCCAGAGCACATAAAAACTCGCTTCCAAAGAAATGACTCCAGAGCACTTAAAAACCAACTTCCAGAGAAATGAATCCAGAGCACTTAAAACCTGCTTCCACCGAAAGGACACCAAAAAACTTAAAAACCCGCTTCTAACGAAATGAATCCAGAGCACTTAAAACCTTACTTCAAAGAAATGACTCCAGAGTACTTAAAAACCCTCTTCCAACGAAATGACTCCAGAGCACTTACAAACCGGCTTCCAACCAAATGACTCCAGAGCACTTACAAAACCGGCTGGCGAAATGACTACAGAGAACTTACAAACCCGCTTCCAACGAAATAACTCCAGAGCATTTAAAAGCCCACATCCTATGAAATGACTCAGAACCCTTAAAAACCCGATTCCAACAAAAAATGTCCTCAGAGCACATAAAAAACTTTTTCCAACGAAATGTCTCCAGACCACTTAAAAACCCGCTTCCAACAAAAGGACTCCAGAGCACCTAAAACCTTGCTTACAAACAAATGACTCCAGAGTACTTAAAAACCCGCTTCCAACGAAATGACTCCAGAGAACTTAAAAACCCGCTTCAAACGAAAGGATACAAGAACACTTACAAACCCGCTTCCAACGAAATGACTGCAGAGCACTTTCAAAACTGCTTCCAACGAAATGACTCCAGAGCACTTAAAAACCCACTTCCAACGAAATGACACCAGATAACTTAAAACCATGCTTCCAAAGAAATAACTCCAGAGCACTTACAAACCCGCTTCCAACGAAATGATTCCAGAGCACTAAAAAAACCCGCTTCCAACGAAAGGATACCAGAACACTTAAAAACCCGCTTCCATAAAAATGACCTGAGAGCACATAAAAACCCTTTTTCAACAAAATACCTCCAGAGCACTTACAAACCCACTTCCAACGAAATGACCCCAGAACACTTAATAAACCGCTTCCAACGAAAGGAGACCAGAACACTTAAAAACCCGCTTCCAACGAAATGACTCCAGAGCACTTAAAACCTTGCTTGCAAACAAATGACTCCAGAGCACTTACAAATCCGCTTCCAACGAAATGACTCCACAGCACTTAAAAACCTGCTTCCAACGAAATGACTCCAGAGCACTTAAAAACCTGCTTCCAACGAAATTACATAAGAGCACATCAAAACCCGTTTCAAACAAAATGACTCCAAAGCATTTAAAAACCCTCTTCCAGGGAAATGACTCCAGAGCACTTACAAACCCCCTTCCAATGAAATGACTCCAGAGCACTTAAAAACCCGCTTGCAACGAAATGACTCCAGAGCAATTAAAAACCGGCTTCCAAAGAAATTACATCAAAGCACATAAGAACCCATTTCAAACGAAATTACTCCAGAGCATTTACAAACTCGCTTCCAACAAAAGGACACCAGAACACTTAAAAACCTGCTTCCAACAAAATGACTCCAGAGCATTTAAAAACCCATTTTCAACAAAATGACTCCAGAGCACTTAAAAACCAACTTCCAGAGAAATGAATCCAGAGCACTTAAAACCTGCTTCCACCGAAAGGACACCAAAAAACTTAAAAACCCGCTTCTAACGAAATGAATCCAGAGCACTTAAAACCTTACTTCAAAGAAATGACTCCAGAGTACTTAAAAACCCGCTTGCAACGAAATGATTCCAGAGCACTTACAAACCGCTTCCAATGAACTGACTCCAGAGCAATTAAAAACCCGCTTCCAACGAAATGACTCCAGAACACTTAAAAACCCGCTTCCAACAAAATTACCTAAGAGCACATAAAAACCTGTTTCCAACGAAATTACTCCAGAGAACTTACAAACTCGCTTCCAACGAAATGACTCCAGAGCAATTATAAACCTCCTTCCAACGAAATGACTCCAGAGCACTTAAAAACCTGCTACCCAAGAAAGGATAACAGAACACTTAAAAACACACTTCCAGCGAAATGACACCAGAGCACTTAAAAACCCGCCTAAACTAAAGGATACCAGAACACTTAAAAACCCGCTTCCAAAAAAATGACCTCCGAAGACATAAAAAAACATTTCCAACAAAATGAATCCAGAGTAGTTACAAACAAGCTTCCAAAGAAATGACTCCAGAACACTTCAAAACCCGCTTCCAACAAAATGACTGCAGAACACTTAAAAACCCGCTTCCAATGAAATGACTCCTGTTCACTTAAAAACCCGCTTCCAACTAAATGACTCCAGAGCACTTAAAAACCCACTTAAAACGAAATGATTCCACAGACTTAAAAACACACTTCCAACAAAATGACTCCAGAGCAAATAAAAACCTGCTTCCAAGGAAATGATTCAGAGCACTTAAAAACCCACTTCCAAAGAAATGACTCCAGAGCACATAAAAACTCGCTTCCAAAGAAATGACTCCAGAGCACTTAAAAACCTGCTTCCAACGAAATTACTACAGAGCACTTAAAAACCTGCTAACAAAAAAATGACTCCAGAGCACATAAAAACCCACTTAAAACGAAATGATTCCACAGACTTAAAAACACACTTCCAACAAAATGACTCCAGAGCAAATAAAAACCCGCTTCCAAGGAAATGATTCCAGAGCACTTAAAAACACACTTCCAACAAAATGACTCCAGAGCACTTAAAAACCCGCTTTCAATGAAATGACCCCACCTCACTTAAAACCTTTCTTCCAAAGAAATGACTCCAGAGCACTTACAAACCCACTTGCAACTAAATGAATCCAGAGCACATAAAAACCCGCTTCCAAGGAAATGACTCCAGAGCACTTAAAAACCCGCTTCCAATGAAATGACTCCACAGCATATAAAAACCCGCTTCCATCGAAATTTATCCAGAGCACATAAAACCTTGCTTCCAAAGAAATGACTCCAAAGCCCTTACAAACCCTCTTCCAACGAAATGACTCCAGAGCACTTAAAAACCCGCTTCCAACGAAAGGACAACAGAACACTTAAAAACCCGCTTCCAAGGAAATGACTCCAGAGCACTTAAAAAACTGCTTCCAATGTAATGACTCCAGTCCACTTAAATACCTGCTTCCAACGAAGTGACTACAGAGCAAATAAAAATCTGCTACCAACAAAATTACTCCAGAGCACTTAAAACCCCGCTTTCAATGAAATGACCCCAGATCACTTAAAACCTTGCTTCCAAAGAAATGACTCCAGAGCACTTACAAACCCGCTTCCAACGAAATGACTCCTGAGCACTTACAAACCCGCTACCAACGAAATGACTCCAGAGCGCTTAAAAACCCGCCTGCAAGGAAAGGATACCAGAATACTTAAAAACCTGCTTCCAACAAAATGACCTCAGAGCACATAAAAACCCATTTCCAACGAAATGACTCCAAAGCATTAAAAACCCGCTTTCAACAAAATGACTCCAGAGCACTTAAAAAACCGCTTCCAACGAAATGACTCCGGAGCACGTAAAAACCCGCTTCCAACGAAATGAATTAGGTGCACATAAAAACGTGCTTTCAAGGAAATGACTCCAGAGCACTTAAAAACCCGCTTCCAATGAAATGACTCCACAGCACTTAAAAACACGCTTCCAACGAAATGACTCCAGAGCACTTAAAAACCATCTTCCAACGAAAAGAAAACCAGAACACTTAAAAACCTGCTTACAACAAAATGACATCAGAGCACATAAAAACCCGTTTCCATCAAAATGACTCCAGAGCACATAAAAACCGGCTTCCAAGGAAATGACTCCAGAGCACTTAAAAACCCATTTCCAACAAAATGACTCCAGAGCACTTAAAAACCAACTTCCAGAGAAATGAATCCAGAGCACTTAAAACCTGCTTCCACCGAAAGGACACCAAAAAACTTAAAAACCCGCTTCTAACGAAATGAATCCAGAGCACTTAAAACCTTACTTCAAAGAAATGACTCCAGAGTACTTAAAAACCCTCTTCCAACGAAATGACTCCAGAGCACTTACAAACCGGCTTCCAACCAAATGACTCCAGAGCACTTACAAACCGGCTTCCAACGAAATGACTACAGAGAACTTACAAACCGGCTTCCAACGAAATAACTCCAGAGCATTTAAAAGCCCACATCCTATGAAATGACTCCAGAACCCTTAAAAACCCGATTCCAACAAAATGTCCTCAGAGCACATAAAAAAACTTTTCCAACGAAATGTCTCCAGACCACTTAAAAACCCGCTTCCAACAAAAGGACTCCAGAGCACCTAAAACCTTGCTTACAAACAAATGACTCCAGAGTACTTAAAAACCTGCTTCCAACGAAATGACTCCAGAGAACTTAAAAACCCGCTTCAAACGAAAGGATACAAGAACACTTACAAACCCACTTCCAACGAAATGACTGCAGAGCACTTTCAAAACTGCTTCCAACGAAATGACTCCAGAGCACTTAAAAACCCACTTCCAACGAAATGACACCAGATAACTTAAAACCATGCTTCCAAAGAAATGACTCCAGAGCACTTACAAACCCGCTTCCAACGAAATGATTCCAGAGCACTAAAAAACCCGCCTAAACGAAAAGGATACCAGAACACTTAAAAACCCGCTTCCATAAAAATGACCTGAGAGCACATAAAAACCCTTTTTCAACAAAATACCTCCAGAGCACTTACAAACCCACTTCCAACGAAATGACCCCAGAACACTTAATAAACCGCTTCCAACGAAAGGAGACCAGAACACTTAAAAACCCGCTTCCAACGAAATGACTCCAGAGCACTTAAAACCTTGCTTGCAAAGAAATGACTCCAGAGCACTTACAAATCCGCTTCCAACGAAATGACTCCACAGCACTTAAAAACCTGCTTCCAACGAAATGACTCCAGAGCACTTAAAAACCTGCTTCCAACGAAATTACATAAGAGCACATCAAAACCCGTTTCAAACAAAATGACTCCAAAGCATTTAAAAACCCTCTTCCAGGGAAATGACTCCAGAGCACTTACAAACCCCCTTCCAATGAAATGACTCCAGAGCACTTAAAAACCGGCTTAAAATTAAATGACTCCCAGAGCAATTAAAACCGCTTCCAAAGAAATTACATCAAAGCACATAAGAACCCGTTTCAAACGAAATTACTCCAGAGCATTTACAAACTCGCTTCCAACAAAAGGACACCAGAACACTTAAAAACCTGCTTCCAACGAAATGACTCCAGAGTACTTAAAAACCCGCTTGCAACGAAATGATTCCAGAGCACTTACAAACCCGCTTCCAATGAACTGACTCCAGAGCAATTAAAAACCCGCTTCCAACGAAATGACTCCAGAGCACTTAAAAACCCGCTTCCATGGAAAATACCTCAGAGCACATAATAAGCCGTTTCCAACAAAATGACTTCAGAGCACTTAAAACCTTGCTTCCAATGAAATGACTCCAGAGCACTTACAAACCACCTTCCAACGAAATGACTTTAAAGCACTTAAAAACCCGCTTCCAACGAAATTACCTAAGAGTACATAAAAACCCGTTTCAAACGAAATGAATCCAGAGCATTTAAAAACCCTCTTCCAGGGAAATGACTCCAGAGCACTTACAAACCCCCTTCCAACGAAATGATTCCAGAGCACTTAAAAACCCGATTGCAACGAAATGACTCCAGAGCACTTACAAACCTGCTTCCAACAAAATGACTCCAGAGTACTTAAAACCCGCTTCCAAGGAAATGACTCCAGAGCACTTAAAAACCCGCTTAAAACGAAATGACTCTACAGCAATTAAAAACACATTTCCAACGAAATGACTCCAGAACACTTAAAAACCCGCTTCGAATGAAAAAATACCAAGAACACTTCAACACCCGCTTCCAAAGTAATGACCTCAGAGCACATAAAAACCCCTTTCCAATGAAATGATTCTAGAGCACTATAAACCAGCTTCCAACGAAAGGATTCCGGAACACTTAAAAACTCGCTTCCAACGAAATGACTCCAGAAAATTTAAAAACCCACTTCTAGTGAAATGATCCAGAGCACTTAAAAATCCACTTCTTACAACATGACCTCCGAGCACATAATAACCCGATTTCAACAAAATGACTCCAGAGCAATTAAAACCTTGCTTCCAATGAAATGACTCCAGAGCACTTACAAACCCACATTCAACGAAATGACTCCAGAGCACTTAAAAACCCGCTTCCAACGAAATGACTCTAGAGCAATTAAAAACCCGCTTCCAACGAAATTACCTGAAAGCACATAAAAACCCGTTTCAAAAGGAATTACTCCAGAGCACTTACAAAGTCGCTTGCAACGAAATGACTCCAGAGCAATTAAAAACACGCTTCCAACGAAATGACTCCAGAGCAACAGCTTCCAAGGAAATGAATACAGAGCACTTAAAAACCAGCTTAAAACGAAATGACTGTACAGCAATTAAAAACACGCTTCCAACGAAATGACTCCAGAGCACTTAAAAACCTGCTTCCAACGAAATGACCTCAGAACACTAAAAACCAGCTTCCAACGAAAGGATACCAGAACACTTAAAAACTCGTTTCCAACGAAATTACTCCAGAGAATTAAAAAACCCCCTTCCAGTGAAATGACTCCAGAGCACTTAAAAAACCGATTCCAACGAAATGACTCCAGCGCACTTAAAAACCTGCTTCCAAAGAAAGGATACCATAACACTTAAAAACCCGCTTCCAACGAAATGACTCCAGAGCACTTAAAAACCAGCTTTCAAGGAAATGACTCCAGAGAACTTAAAATACCTCTTCCAACGAAATTACCCCAGAGCACTTAAAAACACGCTTCCAAAGAAAGGACACCAGAACAATTAAAAACCCGCTTTCAACGAAATGACTCCAGAGCACGTAAAAACCCGCTTCCAACGAAATTACCTAAGAGCACATAAAAACCCGTTTCAAAAGAAATGACTCCAGAGCATTTAAAAACCCTCTTCCAGGGAAATGACTCCAGAGCACTTACAAACATCCGTTCCAACGAAATGACTCCAGAGCACTTAAAAACCCGCTTGCAACGAAATGACTCCAGAGAAATTAAAAACCCGCTTCCAACGAAATGACTCCAGAGCACTTAAAAACCCGCTTCCAATGAAAAAATGCCAGAACACTTAAACACCCGCTTCCAAAGAAATGACCTCAGAGGTCATAAAAACCCCTTTCGAATGAAATGATTCTAGAGCACTAAAAACCAGCTTCCAACAAAAGGATACCAGAACAGTTAAAAACTCGCTTCCAAAGAAATGACTCCAGAAAATTTAAAAACCCACTTCCAGTGAAATGACTCCAAAGAACTTAAAAACCTGCTTCTTACGACATGACCTCAGAGCACATAATAACCCATTTCCAACAAAATGACTCCAGAGCAATTAAAACCTTGCTTCCAATGAAATGACTCCAGAGCACTTACAAACCCGCATTCAACGAAATGACTCCAGAGCACTTAAAAACCATCTGCCAACGAAATGACTCCACAGCACTTAAAAACCCGCTTCCAACGAAATGACTCCAGAACACTTAAAAACCCGCTTCCAACGAAATTACCTAAGAGCACATAAAAACCTGTTTCCAACGAAATTACTCCAGAGAACTTACAAACTCGCTTCCAACGAAATGACTCCCAGAGCAATTATAAACCTCCTTCCAACGAAATGACTCCAGAGCAATTAAAAACCCGCTTCCAACGAAATGACTCCAGAGCACGTAAAAACCCGCTTCCAACGAAATTACCTAAGAGCACATAAAAACCCGTTTCCAAAGAAATGACTCCAGAGCATTTAAAAACCCTCTTCCAGTGAAATGATTCCAGAGCACTGACAAACCCCTTTCCAACGAAATGACTCCAGAGCACTCAAAAAACCCGCTTGCAACGAAATGACTCCAGAGCACTCAGAAACCAGCTCCCAACAAAATCACTACACAGCAATTAAATATACTCTTCCAACGAAATGACTCCAGAGCACTTAAAACCCGCTTCCAACGAAAGGATACCAGAACACTTAAATACCCGCTTCCAACGAAATGAGTCCAGAGCATTTAAAAACCCGCTTCCAACGAAATGACTCCAGAACAATTAAAAACCTGCTTCCAACGGAATGACTCCAGAGATCTTAAAATCCCTCTTCCAACGAAATGACCCCAGAGCACTTAAAAACCTGCTTCCAAAGAAAGGACACCAGAACAATTAAATACCCGCTTCCAACGGAATGACTCGAGAGCACATAAAAACCCTCTTGCAACGAAATAACTCCAGAGCACTTACAAACCCGCTTCCAACGAAATGACTCCAGAGCAATTAAAAACCCGCTTCCAATGAAATGACTCCAGAGCACTTAAAAACCCGCTTACAACGAAATTACCTAAGAGCACATAAAAACCCATTTCAAACGAAATGACTCCAGAGCATTTAAAAACCCTCTTCCAGGGAAATGACTCCAGAGCACTTACAAACATCCCTTCCAACGAAATGATTCCAGAGCACTTAAAAACCCGATTGCAACGAAATGACTCCAGAGCACTTACAAACCGGCTTCCAACAAAATGACTCCAGAGCAATTAAAAACCCGCTTCCAACAAAATGAATCCAGAGCACTTACAAACCCGCTTCCAAAAAAATGACTCCAGAGCACTTAAAAATCCGCACCCAAACGAAATGACTCAAGAGCATTTAAAAACCCGCTTCCAAAGAAATGACGCCAGAGAACTTAAAATACCTCTTCCAACGAAATTACCCCAGAGCACTTAAAAACCTGCTTCCAAAGAAAGGACACCAGAACAATTAAAAACCCAATTTCAAAGAAATGAATCCAGAGAACTTAAAAACCCGATTGCAACGAAATGACTCCAGAGCACTTACAAACCGCTTACAACAAAATGACTCCAGAACAATTAAAAACCCGCTTCCAACAAAATGACTCCAGAGCACGTAAAAACCCGCTTCCAACGAAATTACCTAAGAGCACATAAAAACCCGTTTCCAAAGAAATGACTCCAGAGCATTTAAAAACCCTCTTCCAGTGAAATGATTCCAGAGCACTGACAAACCCCCTTCCAACGAAATGACTCCAGAGCACTTAAAAACCCGCTTGCAACGAAATGACTCCAGAGCACTCAAAAACCAGCTTCCAAGGAAATGACTCCAGAGAACTCAAAATACCTCTTCCAACGAAATTACCCAAGAGAACTTAAAAACCCGCTTCCAAAGAAAGGACACCAGAACAATTAAAAACCTGCTTTCAACGAAATGACTCCAGAGCACTTAAAAACCCACTTGCAACGAAATGACTCCAGAGCACTTACAAAACCGCTTCCAACGAAATGACTCCAGAGCACTTAAAATCCCGCTTCCAACGAAATGACTCCAGAGAACATAAAAACCTGCTTCCAACGAAATTACCTAAGAGCACATAAAAACCCGTTTCAAACGAAATGACTCCAGAGCATTTAAAAACCCTCTTCCAGAGAAATGACTCCAGAGCACTTAAAAAACCGCTTGCAACGAAATGACTCCAGAGCAATTAAAAACCCGCTTCCAAAGAAATGACTCCAGAGCAATAGCTTCCATGGAAATGACTACAGAGCACTTAAAAACCCGCTTAAAACGAAATGACTCTACAGCAATTAAAAACACGCTTCCAACGAAATGACTCCACAGCACTTAAAAACCCTCTTCGAATGAAAAAATACCAGAACACTTAACCACCCGCTTCCAACGAAATGACCTCAGAGCACATAAAAACCCCTTTCCAATGAAATGATTCTTGAGCACTAAAAACCAGCTTCCAAAGAAAGGATACCAGAACACTTAAAAACTCGCTTCCAACGAAATGACTCCAGAGAATTTAAAAACCCACTTCCAGTGAAATGACTCCAGAGCACTTAAAAACCCGCTTCTTACGACATGACCTCAGAGCACATAATAACCCGTTTCCAACAAAATGACTCCAGAGCACTTAACCTTGCTTCCAATGAAATGACTCCAGAGCACTTACAAAGCCGCATTCAACGAAATGACGCCAGAGTACTTAAAAACCCGCTTCCAACGAAATGAGCCTAGGGCACTTAAAAACAAGCTTCCAACGAAATGAGCCCAGAGCACTTAAAAACCTGCTTCCAACGAAATGAACCCAGGGCACTTAAAAACCTGCTTCCTACGAAATGAGCCCAGGACACTTAAAAACCCGCTTCCAACGAAATGAGCCCAGAGCACTTAAAAACTGGCTTCCAATGAAGTTACTCCAGAGCACTTAAAAACCCTTGTCCAATGAAATAACCCCAGAGCACTTAAAAACCCGCTTCCAACGAAATAACCCCAGAGCAATTAAAAACCCGCTTCCAACTTAATGACCCCAGAGAACATTAAAAAACCGCATCCAACGAAATGAGCCCAGAGCACTTAAAAACCTGCTTCCAACGAAATGACCCGAGAGTACTTAAAAACACTTGTCCAATGAAATGACCCCAGAGCACTTAAAAACTGACTTCCAACGAAATGACCCAAGAGCACTTAAAAACCCACTTACAACGAAATGACAACAGAGCACTTAAAAACCGGCTTCCAATAAAGTTACTCCAGAGCACTTAAAAACCCTTGTCCAATGAAATAACCCCAGAGCACTTAAAAACCCGCTTCCAACGAAATAACCCAAGAGCAATTAAAAACCCGCTTCCAACTTAATGACCCCAGAGCACATTAAAAAACCCCATCCAACGAAATGACCCTAGAGCACTTAAACACCCATTTCCAACAAAAGGACACAAGAACATTGAAAAACCTGCTTCCAACGAAATGACTCCAGAGCACTTAAAAACCTGCTTCCAATGAAATTACTCCAGAGCATTTAAAACCTTGCTTCCAAATAAATGACTCCAGAGCACTTAAAAACCAGCTTCCAAAGAAATGACTACAGAACACTTAAAACCTTGCTTCCAACGAAATGACTCCAGAGCACTTAAAAACCAGCTTCCAAGGAAATGACTCCAGAGAACTTAAAATACCTCTTTCAACGAAATTACCCCAGAGCACTTCAAAACCCGCTTCCAAAGAAAGGACACCAGAACAATTAAAAACCGCTTTCAACAAAATGACTCCATAGCACTTAAAAACCCGCTTGCAACGAAATGACTCCAGAGCACTTACAAACCCACTTCCAACGAAATGACCCTAGAGCACTTAAAAACCCACGTCTAACGAAATGACTCCAGAGCACTTAAAAACTGGCTTCCAATGAAATGAATCCAGAGCACTTAAAAACCCTTGTCCAATGAAATAACCCCAGAGCACTTAAAAACCCGCTTCCAAAGAAATGACTACAGAACACTTAAAATCTTGCTTCAAAAGAAATGACTCCAGAGCACTTAAAAACCCGCTGCCAGTGAAATGACCCCAGAGCACTTAAAAACCCACTTCCAACGAAATGACCCCAGAGCACTTAAAAACCCGCTGCCAGTGAAATGACCCCAGAGCACTTAAAAACCCGCTTCCAATGAAATGACTCCAGAGCACTTAAAAACCCGCTTCGAAGGAAATGACTGCAGAGCACTTAAAAACCTGCTTCGAAGGAAATGACTCCAGAGCACTTAAAAACCCGCTTCGAAGGAAATGACTCCTGAGCACTTAAAAACCCGCTTCGAAGGAAATGACTCCAGAGCACTTAAAAACCTGCTTCCAACGAAATGACCCTAGAGCACTTAAACACCTGTTTCCAACAAAATTACACAAGAACACTTAAAAACCCGCTTCCAACGAAATGACTCCAGAGTACTTAGAAACCTGCTTCCAATTAAATGACTCCAGAGCACTTAAAACCTTGCTTCCAAATAAATGATTCCAGAGGACTTAAAACCATTCTTCCAAATAAATGACTCCAGAGCACTTACAAACCCGCTTCCAACGAAATGACCCTAGAGCACTTAAAAACCCTTGTCCAATGAAATGACCCCAGAGCACTTAAAAACCTGCTTCCAACGAAATGACCCAAGAGCACTTAAAAACCCGCTTCCAACGAAATGACCCCAGAGCACTTATAAAGCCGTTCAAAACGAAATGACCCCAGAGCACTTAAAAACCTGCTTCCAAGGAAATGAGCCCATAGCACTTAAAAACCCGCTTCCAACGAAATGAGCCCAGGGCACTTAAAAACCCGCATCCAACGAAATGAGCCCAGAGCACTTAAAAACCCGCTTCCAACGAAATGAGCCCAGGGCACTTAAAAACCCGCTTCCAATGAAATGAGCCCAGGGCACTTAAAAACCCGCTTCCAACGCAATGAGCCCAGGGCACTTAAAAACCTGCTTGCAACGAAATGACCCCAGAGCACTTAAAAATCCGCTTCCAACGAAATGACGCCAGAGTCCTTAAAAACGCGCTTCCAACGAAATGAGCCCAGGGCACTTAAAAACAAGCTTCCAACGAAATGAACCCAGAGCACTTAAAAACCCGCTTCCAACGAAATGAGCCCATGGCACTTAAAAACCCGCTTCCAACGAAATGATCCCAGGGCACTTAAAATCCCGCTTCTAAAGAAATGAGCCCAGGATACCAAAAAACCCGCTTCCAACGAAATGAGCCCAGAGCACTTAAAAACCCGCTACCAAAGAAATGAGCCCAGGATACCAAAAAACCCGCTTCCAACAAAATGAGCCCAGAGCACTTAAAAACGCGTTTCCCACGAAATGAGCCCAAAAACCGTTTCAATGAAAAAGAGCCCAGAGCACTTAAAAACCCGCTTCGAACGAAAAGTGCCCAGAGCACTTAAAACCCGCTTCCCGCAATGAGAACAGGGGCATTTTATAACAAGCCTTGCAACAAAAGGAAACCAGGGAATTTAAAAACCTGCTTCCTACGAAATGAGCCTAGGGCACTTAAAAACCCGCTTCCAATGAAATGATCCCAGAGCACTAAAAAACCCGTTTCCAACGAAATGAGCCCAGAACTTAAAAACCGTTTCCAAAAATGAGCCCAGAGCACTTAAAAACCCGCTTCCAACAAAATGAGCCCAAGGCACTTAAAAACCCGCTCCAAATCAAAATGAGAACAGAGCACTTAAAAACCCGCTTCAACAAAATGAGCCCAAGGCACTTAAAAACCCGCTTCTAACGAAATGATCCCAGGGCACTTAAAAACCCGCTTCAAAGAAATGAGCCCAGGATACTTAAAAACCTGCTTCAAATGCAATGAGCCCAGGGCACTTAAAAACCCGCTTCAAAACAATGAGCCCAGGATACCAAAAAACCTGCTTCCAACGAAATGACCATGAGCACAAAGCCTGCCTTAAAAACCCGGGCACTTAAAAATCAACTCCTAACGAAATGAGCCCAGGCACTTAAAAACCCGATTCCAATGAAATGAGCCAAGGCACTTAAAAACCCGCTTAACAAAATGAGCCCAAGAGCACTTAAAAACCCGCTCCAACTAAAAAGAGCCCAGAGCACTTATAAACCCGCTCAAAACGAAATGAGCCCAGGGCACTTAAAAACCCGCTTCAAACGAAATGAGCCCAGGGCATTTAAAAACCGCTTCCAACAAATGAGCCCAGGGCACTTTAAAAACCTGCTTCCAACGAAATGAGCCCAGAGCACTTAAAAAACCGCGCTCCAACGAAATGAGCCCAGGGCACTTAAAACCAGTTTCCGATGAAATGAGCCCAGGGCAATTAAAACCCGCCGAAATGAGCCCAGGGCACTTAAAAACCTGTTTAAACGAAATGAGCCCAGGGCACTTAAAAACCGCTCTAAAAAGAAATGAGCCCAGGGCACTTAAAAACCTGCTTGCAACTAAATGACCCCAGAGCACTTAAAAACCCGTTTCCAACGAAAATGAGCCAAGAGCACTTAAAAAACCTGGCTCCCAAAAACAAACTGAAATGACCCCAGAGCACTTAAAAATGAGCCCAGGCACTTAAAAAAAATGAAATGAGCCAGAGCACTTAAAACCTGCTTCCAAAAAATGAGCCCAGGGCACTTAAAAACCCTTCCAAATCTAAATGAGCCCAGGGCACTTAAAACCCGCTTCCCACGAAATGACCCAGAGCACTTAAAACCCATTTCAATGAAATGAGCCCCAGAGCACTTAAAAACCCGCTTTCCAACGAAATGAGCCCAGGGCACTTAAAAACCAGCTTCAAAACGAAATGAGCCCAGGGCAATTAAAACCTGCTTCCAACAAATGAGCCCAGGCACTTAAAAACCTGCTTCCAATGAAATGAGCCTAGGGCACTTAAAAACCCGCTTCCAACGAAATGATACCAGAACACTTAAAACCTGCGTTGCCAACGAAATGAGCCCAGAGCACTTAAAACCCGGCTTCCAACGAAATGACCCCAGAGCACTTAAAAACCCGCTTCCAAACGAAATGAACCCAGGCACTTAAAAACCTGCTTCCAACTAAATGAGCCCAGAGCACTTAAAACCCGCTTCTAACAACAAAATGAGCCCAGGCACTTAAAAAACCCGCTTCAAAGAAATGATCCCAGGGCACTCTTAAAACCCGCTTCAAAGAAATGAGCCCAGGATACTTAAAAACCCGCCTAAATGCAATGAAATGAGCCCAGGGCACTTAAAAACCGCTTTCCAACGAAATGAGCCAGGGCACTTAAAACCCATTTCCAATGAAATGAGCCCAGGCACTTAAAACCCGCTTCCAACAAAATGAGCCCAGGGCACTTAAAACCCGCCTAACGCAATGAGAACAGGCATTTATAAAAATGCACGCTTGCAAAAACAAAAAGGAACCCAGGGAATTTAAAACCTGCTTCCTACGAAATGAGCCTAGGG
>JAEOAE010002761.1:0-31963 GCA_036365155.1 Meriones psammophilus | reverse complement strand
GAGAAACTAGTGGCACCAGTTACAATTTAGCTGAGGGAAAACTGCCTGTAAAACAACCCACTGATAAGTAGTCTGCTAACCAGGCCTGTTAGAGAATAGGATCCTGAGATACCCATGTTTGCTCACCAGGATTGTCTAGAAATGTACCAGGGTGATGTCTTTTTAATTTGTAAAGTTCCCAACATTTATTTATTAATTCATGAATGCAAATGAAAAAAGACCAGATTTGTGTGTGTACAATTTGGGTCAGGTACCTTGATCTAGTAAATATTGAATTTCAAATTAAGGGACTGTCCTATGTCTATATGTACAATCCTCATTTACACAGTACTGTCAGTTCAAATTTGAGACACAGGTTATGGGCTAAAGCTGTGTCTGTCAGGTTACAGATTTCAGCAGCTAATATTCTACACAGGGACAACATCAAACAGTATCTTATTAATGGCTTTCCCTCTACAAGAAAATGGCCTGTGTTTTCAAAGTCATTATGCCTATGTATTTTTTTCAGCTAAGAGTTTAAGAGCACTGGCTGCTCTTCCAGAGGTCACAAGTTCAATTCCCAGCAACCACATGGGACATAACCATCTATAATGAGATCTGGTGCCCTCTACTGGCATGCAGGTGTAGATGCACACAGAACATAGTATACATAATCAATCAATCAATAAATAAATAAATAATTTTTTAAAAAAGTCAGTTGTTGGTATTATTAAATTTTATTTTGTTGATGCATCACTGCTCTAGTCTCTTATTAGTTAATATTCTCTGATAATCCCCAGTCATTAAGAATTTCATTCCTCTTTTTCTCTAGTGGTTTGATATTCATTTTGTTTAAAGCAATGTCTCCTGTAGATCATCCTTTCACATGTTAAGTAACTGAGACTTTCTTTGCGCACTGAATGCTGCCCTACTGTCCAGTACATAGAACATAGTCCTGCAGCTCTTTTTAGGTGAGGCCTGACTGGTGAGTGTGAAGTAAAAGAGGCCAGTGAATGAATGTCCACTGAGCACTCTGATATTTTTTGGAGGTGGGCAATTACAAATAAAGAGGGACCTGTGTAAGAACTGAGTTCACTGACCTACATTGAAGCTTGTGTAGTCACAACACAGAAAGGGAGGGGGAGAAGGGAAGATATTAATGAGTCAGGTAATCAATGTTAGATGGTCAATAAAAGTGAAAACTGTACATTTGGGAGCAGTCATACAAAAAGTGAATCAAGAATATGGATTAGTTGGTGAACTTGTTTCTGGGAAGTAAATTTCTAGAGTTGCATGAGTTCAAATAACACAGACATTCTGGACAAACTGCTGTGGTAGTGACTAACATGTATGTTTCCTCTCCCCTACCCCCCATTTGAAAATGAACAACCTGAGAGAAAAGGTATGAATAATACTTGGTGTGCTCTAATACATACTTGAAGTACCTGAAGAATATTGGACCATAAAGCCATTTTCAACTTTTAAAATAATTTTGAGATTATAATGAAATTGTTTCAAACTCTCATTCCTCTCTACACTTACGTCTCAAATGCTCAGATGAATGGTTATGGTGGCTACTTAAAAATCAAATAGACATGACTGTCAGGTTCTCCCAGCATCACTCAGTCCTTACCTGTTACAAGGTATAAGTGTCAAACACACATTTCTAGCCCAGGAGTTGAGCTGCCCTCCTCCCTGCTGTCCTTCCTTATGTATTCTAACTTTTTGGTTACCTGGTCTTTTTCATTTATCATTTTTCCTCCTGGCTCTGTGTTCTGGCTCTCCACTTCCCTCTCTCCTCTCATCTCACATAGCTCAGGGTCATGTCAACTTTAGACTGTCCCAGATTTCCCTGTGTCTGACTATGTTCTCTTGTCTATCTATAATAAACTTTCTACTCAATATTCCTAGGTACAGCAATATCCTTTTGTTTTATATCTCATTTTTTGTTGAGCTCCCATTAACTACACCTTGCTTTCAAATTCATGGACATTTGTTTTTTAATGGTTGTTACTGTTTGGCTTTGACTGCGGTTTTGCTGAAGGACTTCCCAACGATGAGGAAGAGATGACTGCACTGGACACTGATCATGTAATGGAATGTGCAACATAAATGACCTGTATCTTGGAAGATGAGCAGGTGCCCTAGGAAAGGAGAAGATTGTATTTTAAAACATTTCCAAAATGAGGGTGTTACAGGATATTTGATACCAGTGTGATCCCTTAGATTGTGAACTGTAAAAACCTGAGCTTTGTTTAGTGTGGTTGAGCCCTAACACAAACCTTAATTCCAAGAACTTTCTGTTTATTGTAAACAGGTGATTTTGGTGGGGTACAGTCTGCCCTAGAACATACCTTTAATTCAAAAGCTCTCTGCACACAGGATTTACTAATGTTAACCCTAGGTCAAGAGGCAAATCAAGAAACCAGATGACAAGAATTAAAGAGTAAGAGAAACTTTCAGGTGAAATGTATTGAACACAGAGTGTAATAGTGGAAGGAGTTTTAGCTTGGTAGATTTTGGGCTTTTTGAGCTTTGAGCTAGAAAGCCTTTGGCCTTGGGTTCTTTGACCTATTCCCCTGAGCTGTCATCTGAACTGGTGAGCTTTTGGAGCTTTTTCCTCTTGGAGGTGAGGTGAGTAGCAGGGTCAGATGGGTGATTTCTCTGTCTCTCTGAGCTAGCAAGTTTTAAAATCGAATAATTGGGATTTTCATTCTTTTATAACAACTCTAGGGTTCTGCGTGCCCACAGGGTTTAGGGTAAAGCTAGAATGCCTCTGCTATAAGCATCATTTGATCTTTGATTCACTGGTAGAGGAGCTACTACTGTCCTAAGACTCAGCTCTATTGTTCAAGCTAATGAGGTACTCTGGGTAGGCCCAGCAGTCAGGAGCAATAGTGGGAGGTAGTTTATGGGTTTATTTTGGGATTTTCTTCTCATGTAGCTGTAAAGAGCTGTGAGTGAGACCAGAGGCTATGTCATGCTGAGTGTGGGGCCATTGACCCCAGGCCATGAAGAGCAGGCTGCTGAGGTATCATAGCCTGATATGCTTTGAATGAGATGGACTGTAGTTCAGACTGTGGTTCAGGCTGTGGTTCTGTTTGTCTCCATGTGGTGATCTTGTCAGAGACCCTTGGCCTCTGACCCTTTCTGAGAATTGATTGTCCAAAGAAGTGAGGAGTTTGTGGCCTGGGCAGTAGAAATTTGTTGTGCTTATAATATCAGGCATTGGTTTTGCAGTGGACAGATTGGAAAACTGAAGGTCTCATTTCTAGAAATGATGAATGCTGTATTCCTCATACACCTTTTGTAACAAATTTTACAAATAGTTTTGAAACTGGAAGAAAACAGGTGGTGGTGGTCATCTTTCAGCAATACTTGATTATGTTTTTTTATTTTTATTTTTACTTCCACCAGTCACAATGGCATGGTTTATGGAAATTCAATTCCAGGGTGCAAAGGAATTTCTGAGATGCAGAATTTTGTCAGGGTGCCTGGTTTTAAATAAGTGGATAGGTCAGATTCCACTTCTTGTGACATAATTCATGCAGCAGGAAACAGATACTAAATTATTCTCCAACATTTTTTTGTGTGTGAGTGTCCAAAAGGACTGGGCTCTGCCTGAACCCACAAGGGGACATGAGGGACTGCAAGCCATAACCCATCTTTATGATCACCTCCATTTTCCAAGTGACTTCCAGAGCAAAAGGACTCTCTGTAAAGGAGGTTAGTAGTAGCTGGAGGGTCAGAAATATAACAGTTTAGGTGTTACTTTGTGTTTGTCTTATAACAGTTGGGAAATCTTTGTTTATTTAATTTGTATTAATTAGAAAATCAAAGGTATCTCTGGTCCAGTGCACATTTTTCATGTTAGATTTTCCTTATGTCTTTTCATGTAAACTTGACTATATTTTAGGCTTATGTTTTTGGCTTTTTCTCCCACCCCCTCATTCTTTCACAAACACTGTACAAATTCTTGATTATTGAAGTTTGTGGTAAGAACAGAAGTCACATCATGCCAGAAGATTATGAAATTCATGACAATAGACTCATCCCGTATTTTTCTGTTTTCCTCTGTTTCTTACCAGGTGGCTTTTCTGATATGAGATAGAGATTTTGGATTGTTCTTTAGCAAGCACATAAAGACAATTTGCACTTATGTCTGTAGAAGGCAGAAGAGATAACATGAAGGTGAGTGATACCAGTTGGCCAGTTTACTCCTTCTCTTTTGACATTTTCTTTTTGGTGATCTGTCATTTTCTTTTCAGAAATTTCATGTGCCCAATGGTCTCCATATTCTTTAGTTTTTATGATTTTATTCTCCTGAAAAGATTAAATCAAAACCCTGCCCCATCCCTAATTCTGGGGTGAGGTTGTGCCTTTTAGGATGTTATATCTTTATATGGCAAAATGGTTTTTTGAAATAGAAAAAGTATAATATCTCAATTAAAGTTAAAAAATCTTTGAAAGTTTAACAAATATACCTTAAAGTGTATTTATTCTAGATAATAAAGGGCATTCACTTTTATTTTCAGCCTGCCTTTTACAAGCAGCTTTTAAATAAATCCAATGTAAATCCTATGTACCTGTCTCTGCCCCTCAGGTGGTATGTAAAAGGCATGTGGCTCCCAAATGCTGGGATTAGGGCTATGAACCACCAACACCCTGTCATTGTAACTCCTGAATTTAGAAAACAACTAATTAATAGAGAACTGCTTGTCTCTGCTGGGATTAAATGCATGGTCTATCACCAGGATGCTCAAATTTATTATTCACTCCAAGTTATTCCATCTCAAACAAGTTTATACCTTTGAATTTACTTCAAACATTTTAAACCTCTTAACTGTTTTTAATATGAAACAACAAAAATATCCTTTTTATTTAAGAAGAAAACTTTAGTCTTTATTAAGTTAGTTTGGACTGAATGACCACACTGTCTGATGAACAGTTACCTCTGCTTATTCAGGAGATCTCTACTATTCAAATCTAATCATTATCAATTTTGATAGGATCTACCTTTCTTTTCCTGTGGAAACATTCTGTTTTACCAGTGAAGACCCAGTTCAGTAGTTTCTCACTGTCTACACCTTTTGGTTATGTTTACTTCTTTTTGTTCTAGAGTATTTAGGTGTGCTGTTAAGTTGCTACTAAGAGATCTTTCTGATTATTTTTTCTGAATGTACTTAGTGCTATGAACTGTCTTCTGGTCAACACTTCCATTGTGTACTATGAGTTTTGATATGTTGTGTATTCATTTCATCAACTTCTAGAAAGTCTTTAATTTCTTTCTTTATTTCAGTTTTGATCCATTTTTTTATTCAGTAGAGAGTTGTTCAATTTCTATGAGTTTGTAAGCTTTCTATTGATTTTGTTATTGGTGATGTGATTTTTTAAACCTTAGTGGTCTGATAGGATGCAGGAGGTTATTGCAAGTTTCTTATATCTTTTGAGACTTCCACTGTTCAAGTATATCATCAATTTTGAAGAACAATATATGTGTTGCTGAGAAGAAGGAACAATCTTTTGTGCTTTGGTGGATGTTCTGCAAATATCATTTGGGTATAGTTAGTTTTTTGATGTTAGTTAGCTGGAGCATTTCTCTGTTCAGTTTGGTCAGGACGACCTGTCCATTGGTGAGAGGGATATATTGATATCTTCCCCTATCAGTTTATGAGGGCTAGGCTGTGATGCAAGTTGCAGAAGGGTTTCTTTTATAACTTGGGTGCTCTTATGTTTGGGGCATAGATGTTAAGTATTGAAATGTTATATTGCTGGATGTTTTATAAATAACTGTCATCTTTTGATTAGTTGTTTTTGAAGTCTGCTTTGTTAGATATTAAAATTGGTATACGAGCTTGATACTCTAGTCCATTTATTTGGAATATCTTTTCCAAACCTTTACCTTGACATAATGTCTATCTTGATGTGAAGCTGTGTTTGATGTATTTGGAAGAAGGGTGGATTCTGTTTTATCATTTGTTTTGTGAGCCTGTGTCTTTTTATTGGTTATTTTGGGTCAATGGTATTAAGAAATATCAATGAACTGTGATTGTTAATCTTGGTATTTTGGTGGTAGAGGTGGTGGTGGTTTTAGCACCTTGTGTGGGGCTGTATTTATAGATACATATTGTTTAAATTTGACCTTAACATGCAACATCATGTATTTTCTCCATTTGCTGATTGAAAGGTTCTGGGCATAGTTAGTAATTTTTCTTGGCTTCTGTAGTTTTTTAAAAGCACACTATGTCCTTCAACTTCTAGCATCTTTACTGAGAATACAAGATTAATTCCAATAGATTTGCCTTTATTTAGTTCTTGGTTGGTTTTTGTTTTGCTTTGTCTGTTTGATTAGTTAGTGTGGTCTGTTTAATTTTTTTCTGTTATAGCTTTTAATATTCTTTCTTTGTTCTGTATATTTAGCACTTTGATTGTTCTCTGGTAAGAGGAATTTCTTTTCTGGTCCAGTGTCTTTGGTATTTTTGTATGCTTCTTGTGCCTTGATAGACATCTTCTTATTTAGGTTAAGAATTATTTTTTGTATGATTTTGTTGAAAATATCTTCTAGAACTTTGATCTCATCCTTCTTCTGTTAACCTGATTATCAAAATGTTTTGTCTTTTTATAATGTCTCAGAATTCCTGGGTGTTTTGTGATAGGGAACTTTTGGATTTAACATTTTCTTTGACACATGTATCTATTTTTTCTGTTTTTTTTTTTTTGTTGTTGTTGTTTTTATTTTTCAGACAAGATTGCTTTTTATAGCCTTTGTTGCCCTGGAATCACTTTGTAGACCAGGCTGGCCTCAAACTCACAACAGTCTAGCTGTTTCTGCTTCCCTGAGTTCTGATATTAAAGGAGTATGTAATCACACCTGTCTTCCATTTCTTCTATTTTGTATTCAGTGCATAAATTGATCTCCTTGATCTCTGTTTTCTGTGTGAACATTGCCTCTGTATTTTCTTGTTGCAGTCTTTATTTTTTTTTCATTTCCAGGATTCCCTAAATTTCTGAATTTAAAAATATTTTTTTTTTGGTTTTGAGCCTGGGATGCTCTGTGTAGCATTTATTGTCCTTGCCTTGCTTCGTAGATCAGGCTAGCCTCAAAGTCACAGAGATCTCTCTGCCTCTACCTACCAAAGTGCTGGGATCACAATTGTTCACCACCATGGCCAGCTTGTTTTTGCTTTCTTTTTTTATTATATTTCCATATTTCCAGAATCTGTTTCATTCTGTCTTTTTCCATTCAGCAGAGGCCTGGAGCTCAGCTTCCAGATGGAGAACAGTGGTTCCATTTCTCTCAGGGCCAGTGAGAACACTTTAGGAAACACCCATGCTCACTAGATGGGGGTGTGGAAAGAATTTTCTATTGACTGTTACAGGTAGCTAGCTCTTTTGGAATGAAATCACCAGTGGTAGTGGAAATTTTGGTATTCCAGAGCTTATGGCAATACCAAAATGTTACCTTTCTCAGATAAGGTGCTGTGACTTGCTCTGAGGACTTTCACCTCAGAAGTTCAAGTAAAAGTCCATGCCTGGCTGGCTTGCAACCAAGAGATATGCCTAGTGAGACACAGACCCAGTGAGGCCTAGGCTCAGTGGGCCAGTGAGGAGGCTCAGAGGGGGATAAATGATGAATCTCAGAGGCCATGATGGAAGGCTGATGGTATCAGGTGGCATACAACTTGCCAGCATGCATGCACCCCCAACCTGTTTGTTTGAGGTCAGAATTTATAAACCTTTGGCAGAGGGAAGGATTCCGAGGCTGAATATTTGATTTGCTGGTGTCTAGGGATCAAGGATACATGGCTTAAATATTGTGCCATCATGCCTCATTTTCCATCCAATAGCATGGTCTTATTGCAAGAAGGAGAACACAGTACTAAATTATCCTATATATGTGGAGGGAAAAAAATCTCTGAGCACAGTTGAAGTCATTGTTGAAGACTACAATCCTTAGCAAGCTGATCCATTTCAATGAATTCCCAGATCCTTGTTGGAGCAGTTTCCCTCTCAGGAAAGGGTTTGGATAATAATCTTCCTTGAGGGCTATGTGAGACATTTTATAAGTCTTGGAGTCATACAGATCAGGAGGCAGATTATTAGGCCCTTCACTGAGAAAAGAGTTCACCTTCTTAGACTGAGTGGAAATAAATGGTTATCCAGAGATGTCAGACTTCACCCTAATCAAGCAAAGCCTCTCATTCCTCAAATGTTTGTTTGTTGTTTCATGGCTTTATTTGAGGAATTCAATGGTTACCTCCAATTGTTTGATTATGTTTTGCCTGGATTTCTTTATGGAATTTATTCATACCACATACCACAGCATATCCTGAATATACAAACATAGCTGAAAGCACAAGAAAAATATTTTGAAACAAACTACATGACGATGATATTGGTCATTAAAGCAAATTGGTGCAAAAGGCGGTGTTTAAGTACAAACACACTGTTTCTTAAAAATCTGCTTTCTTCTACTTGGCTTTTAAAAGTTTACATTTTCTCACACTGACACAGACATATATCCAACCATCAGTCATAGAAAATAATATGGTTCCCAAGTGATCATAATAAATATCCTTCTCTTTATCGAATATTATGATTTAATTTTAGTAGTCAAATTTGTTTTTTCTAATGTTGAAACATTTGTATGCTTTAATGAATCTCTTCAGTTGGAATAACCCTCAACTCCAATGCATTTTTTTTATTGTTGCCAAAGAAAATAACCAGATTGAACAAGTTGGGTGTTGGCCAATGATTTATTTGATTTTGATTTTGACTATAATGTTATTGTATTTACTTATAGGACTGTATTATATTTATAGGCCTATCTTTGTGCTTCCTTTTGGCAGGTGCTATGTTTATTGTGTGATTTGATTAGTTATAATCTAACTATATATTTTCTCTTGAAAGTCATAGACCTTCACATATGTTTTGCCTTCTGAAAATTTATTATATTATGCTATAATTCCATGAGTTTTTCTTGATTTGGAGACTTGATTTAGAGAAATAGTTTTACTTTACTCTTATTGATCTTAAAGACTTGCCTCTCCTCATTTCTTGGTATATCTGTGTTTTTCATGTTGTTATAATCACCAATGTCTCGGTTTTTGCTACTTAAATGACTGATAGAATTAACACATTGGTTTAGGGTTTTTAAAACTTTCTCATATATTTTTGTCTCTTTGTCCTTATTAGCTTCAGTTGTCAACATTTCAAAGCCTACAGTCATTTGAGAGAGCCTCAATTAAAGGCCTGCGCTCATCAGAGAAGCTGGTTGCTATATCTGTGAGAGATTGTGTTGACAGATGATTGATGTGGATAGGCTCTTTCACTGAGAGATGCAATATCCCTTAGCAAGTAGGCCTGGGCTATGTAAGACAACTACCTAAGTATGAGACAGTGACGAAGCAAGAGACCAACCCAGAAAACTTTTGCCGATGGCTTTTGCCTTAATTTTCTTCAAGCTTGACTTTCTATGCTAAGCTCCCAAAGTAATGGACTGTGATCTGACAGTACCAAAATCAATGAATAAACCCATTCATGACCTGAGATTCTTTTGGTTAGGGGATGTAGTCACAGAACAAAGTAGCAAATTAGAACAAAAAAAAAATATATGCAAAGAGTGATTTTGCTGCTGGACAAAATCTTGGAATGTTCTCTTTGTAAGGAATGTGGAAAACACCAGTATTTAAGATGGCAAAAGCTTTAGAAAGCTGTATACAGAGCTTCATCAGCTGTTCTGGTAGGACCTAGAAGATCAGAGTGTTGAGAGTACTGCAGACAAAGTCCAGGTCATAGGATTTCAGTGAAAAATATACTCCATGGAAAATTAAGCTAGAGGTCATTTGTGTGATATTTTAGCTGCAAATCATACTTATTCTGCCCATGTCTTGAGAAATTGAGTAATGCAGAATTAAAACAATAATGGGCTGAATTTCCTTTATTATTATTATTATTATTATTATTATTATTATGTTTGTTTGACTCATCCATACAGTGACAAAGTCAGTGCTCCATTTCTTGTTATTGCTGAGTAACATTTCAGAGTGGGATATGTCATATGTTTACCTACTCATCCAGTGATGGCCCTTTTGTCTCTTCCTATTTTTTGGAATAATTTTGTTATAAACACTCGTGTGGCTTGTGACTCACATCCTGTGAGTACATACCCATACCAGTAGGGTAGCTGTGCCACATGATGACTGTTTCATGGTGTGAGGAACTCCCAGCAGGGGCGTAGAGTAAGGTGTGTTTGTTTCCAGATTTTTACCAGCTGTTGCTGTTTGGCTTGTTGATTCTAGCTGCTGCACTTGGCATAAAGGGGTAAGATCTTTGTTCCAGTTGCATTTCTCTGAAGGTACATGATATTGAACACCTTCCCACATTCCTGTTTATCATTTGTAGATCTTTCCTTGGAGAAACGTCGATTCCAATTCTTCACTCCTTTTTGGTAGGATTGCCATTTTATTATTGAGTTGTCTGAGTTCTTTTTTTTAAATTTATTTAACTTTTATTAATTACACTTTATTCATTTTGTATCCCCCATAAGCCCCTCCCTTCTCCCCTCCTGATCCCACCCTCCCTCGCCTTTCTGCATGCATGCCCCTCCCCAAGTCCACTGATAGGGGAGGTCCTCCTCTCCTTCTTTCTGATCTTAGTCTATCAGTTCTCATGTAGCCCATGGCAGTTCAGTGTCCAAGTGGGTTACATAATAATGGGAAGAGGGACTGCCTCTGACATAATCTGATTGGCCTGCTCTTTGATCACCTCCCCCCTGGGGGCAGCCTTACCAGGCCACAGAAGATGACAATGCAGCCACTTCTGATGGGCTGGATTTCTTAGAAGGAATATTGAATTTATTGAATGGTTATTATTAATGAGACTTTCAGGACCACAATGAAAGAAAGAGTCAAGTGGAGCAGAAATGAATGTAAAGTTTTTGGTGTGTTGCGAAAAGCATCACTAGGTAGTTTCAGATGGCAGTCACATGCTGAAACAGAGACATGAATTTTTAAGGAGACCATCATCATCAAATAGAAGGTCCTAGGTCTGGATTTGAAGCCTAAGATGGTGTCCTTAAATTAACACTCCCTCCTGATAATTCTTCTGTTATTCAAAAGAGTAGGTAAATGATTCTTAGTACCAGGAAAGAACTTCATATAAAACCTGCTCCAAATGTGTTCCAAGTGTGGCACAGTCCATCCCAAATTGTCCATCTCAACTTAAAATCCAACTTGACAGGCTCACCCATGTTATGCTCATTCTGGAAACAAGAAAAATGCAAAATTTAAGATTATTCCTTTGTGTTTTTATTTCAACACTGTGACAGCCATCTGTGTTTGGTAGAGTCAGCTGTAAAAGTTCATTGCATGAAGCAGTGAGGGTGAAGCCTGAGTTGCATCTTGACAGTACAAGATGTTGAGGTACCTAAGTTATGAGATACCTCCCATAGATTGCTTCCTGTAGCGAGTGGAAGTAACCAAACTGAGATGTATGAGACATTGTAGAACTAGGGAAATCTAAGCCTTTAAAAATAGCAACAGGATTTGTTGTTTTCCTTGCTAATCTTCTTGCCTTGGTCCAGTCTTCCCACACTATGTATACATTCCTCTTTACTGGAATGGGAAGGGGTATTTTGTGCATCTAAGTTAGAGTGATGTGATCTGTTTCTAATGTTAAAAGATGTGGCAGCCAAGAGATTTTCTTGTGTGTCAGAAGAAAAATTGGATATTTGAACAGTGTATGAGCTATTGCAGAATTTTAGGATCATTAAAGTTAGACTACATTTTCATTAGGGGATGACAATAAGCCTATAGGGAATTTGGTCAGAACTTATTTGCTTGAATCAAAAAAGCTTGCAGAGAAGATGATGTTTCTGTTTTTGACATTGAAGAAAAAGTTTCTGTGTAGCCCTGGTTGTCATGAAAGTTGATATGTAGACCAAGCAGGTTTTGAACTTACAGCTCTAACTCCAGTCGAGTGTTGGGCTTAAATTTAGTCCAACACATTTGGCATCAACATCAACATCAACATTGTCTGCTGAGCCTGGAATGTTTTTTGTTTTGTTTTGTATATGTAAGCATAGGTTGTTGTGCTGATCTTCATCCACATCTTACATTTGAAATTTGGCAGAGAATATATTTAATTTCTTAGGATGGCATGTATTCATGACATTAACAGTGTCTGAGCTTTCTGAGTTATTGAATTGCAGGTGTGTGACATTCATTCTACCTGATGTGTTTGTTTTTAGACTTTATTTATTTATTTATTTATTTACTTATTCACACTTAATTTGTTTTAATTTAAATTTGTTTTTCTATAATTTATTCTCTGACATGAACTTGGCTGTTTGAACACCTCCTTCTGGGAGGTGCAGCCTTGTGAGGCCACAGAGGAATATGGTGCAGCCATCCTTGATGAGACCTGATAAGCTAGGCTCAGATAGAAGGGGACGAGTTCCTCCCCTACCAGGAGAATATGGAAAGGGCATAGGGGAAAGAAGAAGGAGAGTGGGTGGGACTGGGTGGAGATGATGGAGGGAACCTCAGTGGGTATACAAAGTGAATAAATTGTAATAAATAAATAAATACAATTTAAAAATAATTTATCCACTTAACATCCCAATTTTAGCCCCCTCCCTTGTCTCTTCTTGGTTTCACCCCTCTGTTCCTCTTTCACCCTTATCCCATTTCCAATTTCTCAGATAAGGAGAGCCCTCCTCTCCTACCATCTGACTCCAGCCTATCAAGGCTCACTAGGACTGTTTGCATCCTTTTTCTTTGTGGTATAGCAAAGCCCCCTCTACCAGGGGGAAGTGATCAAAGAGCAGGCAACAGAATCCATGTCAGAGCCATCCCCTACTCTTCTTACTATGGATCCCACATGAGACTGAGATGCTTATCAGCTACATCTAAGCAGCGGTCTGGGTCCTCTTCATGAATGGTTTTTGTGGGTGCATCAATCTCTCCAAGTCCCCATGGGCCCAGATTTGTTTTCCTTGTTGGTCTTCTTATGGAGGTCCTGCCAGGTCTGGGTCTTTCTACTTTCTATCCCCCTACTCTTTCCTATGATTTTTTGTGCTGTACCCAAAGTTTGGCTGTGAGTCTTAGCATCTGCTATGAACCCCTGCTGGGTAGAATCTTTTGGAGGAAAGATTAGGCTCTCATCCAGTTCCCTCTCCTCAGTCACTTCTGGTGTTGATTCTATTTGCCCTTTTGAATAAGACTTGACCATCCTCCATTGGGTCCTCCTTTTTATTTAGCTCCTTTAGATCTGTGGATTATAGTATGTTTATCCTATATTATGGCCCTTATCCACTTATAAATGAGTAAATACCATGCATGTCTTTCTGGTTTTAGAATAACTCACTTAGGATGATCATTTCTAGTTTCATCCACTTGCCTGAAAATTTCATGGTTTCCCTTTTTTTTTTTTTAATACCCAAATAGCATTCCATTGTGTAAAAGCACCACAAGTTCTGTAAAACAATGGTTCAGTTGAGAGACATGTAGTTGTTTCCCTATTCTGGCTATTATGCTATGAACATAGTTGAGCAAATATCTTTGTTGAATGGTGGAGCATCTTTTTGATATATGTCCAGGAATGGTAGAGCTGGGTCATGAAGTAACACTATTTCCAATTGTCTGAGAAAGCATCAGATTGATTTCTAAAGTGGTGGTATAAGTTTGCACTCCCACCAGTAATGGAGGAGTGTTCCTCTTTCTCCACATCCTCACTAGCTTGCTATTAAATTCAGGTTTTGACCTTAGCCATGATGGGTTTAAGATGGAAAGTCATTTGCATTTCCATGATGACTACAGATATTGAGCATTTAATGTCCACCATTTGATATTCCTCTGTGGAGAAATCTCTGTTTAGTTCTGTACCCCAGTTTTAAAGTGGATTGTTTGGATTGCTGGAGTTTCATTTCTTGAACTCTTTATATATCTTGTTTATTAGCCCTCTCTGTTGTATGAAGGGTTGGTGACGATCTTTTTTCAGGCTGTAACCGGTCATTTTGTTCTATTGACAGAGTTGTTCGTTTCATAGAAGCTTTTTGTTTCATGAGATCCTATTCATTAATTCTTGATCTTAGAGCAAGTGTTCTTGGTGTTCTGTTGAGGAAGTTACCTTCTATGCCAGTGAGATCGAGGATCTTTCCCACTTTTTTTTTTTTTTCTGACAGATTTAGTGTATCTGGTTTTATGTTGAGGTCTTTGAACAACTTGGACTGCAGTTTAGTGCAGGGTGATAAATATGGATCTATTTTCATTTTTCTACATGTAAACTTCAGGTTAGACCAGCACCATTTGTTGAAGATGCTGTCCTTTTTCCATTGCATGGTTTTGACTTGTTTGTCAAAAAGCAAGTGGCCATGGGTGTGTGCTTTTATTTATGGGTCTTCACTTCAATTCCATTGATCCACTGATTGTTTTTATTATAGTACCATGCAGTTTTTATTACTATTGACTTATAATAGAGCTTGAGATGAAAAATGGTGATACCTACTGAAGATCTCCTATTGTACAGGATTGTTTTACCTATTCTGGCTTTTTAATTTTTCCATATGAAGCTGAGAATTGTTCTTTCAAGTTTTTTAATGAATTGTGTTGATATTTTGATGGGAATATCATTGGATCTGTAGATTGTTTTTTGTTATGATGGCAATTTTACTATGTTGATCCTACTGATCCATGAACATGAGAGATATTTCTATCTTCTGGTATCTTTTTCAATTTCTTTCTTCAGAGGCTTGAAGTTTTGTTGTTGTTTTTGTTGTTGTTCATATAGGTTTTTTACTGGCTTGTTGAGGATAACACCAAAATACATTTTTTTTTTTTTTTTTTTTTTGCTGGCTATTGTGAAGGGTGTTATTTTCCTAATTTTTTTAGTCCATTTGTCTTTTGCATACAGGAGTGTAGGAGTGTATTTTTTTTTTTTTTTTTTTTTTTTTTTTTTTTGTTAACTTTATATCCAGCCACTCTGCTGAAGTGTTTTCAACTGTAGGAGTTCCTACAGTAGAATTTTGGGGGTCATTTTTGTATACTGTCATATCATCTGTGAATAGAGATACTTTGACTTCTTCCTTATCACTTTGTATCCTCTTAATCTCCTTTAGTTGTCTTATTGCCCTAGATAGGACTTCAAGTACTGTATTGAAGAGATTTGGAGAGAGTGTGTAGCCTAGTCTTGTCCCCAAGTCCAGTGGAATTGACTTAACAATCTTTTCATTTAGTTTGATGTTAGCTATATACTATTCTGTATATATTCTGTATATTTTCTGTATACTATCTTTACTATTTTTAGATATGTGACTTTTTCCCTGGTGTCTCAACGACTTTAAACAAGAATAACTGTTGGATACATCTAAGAAAATGGCTTTTTTTCAATTTGTTTATACAGTGGATTACATTGATGGATTCCATATACTTAACCACCCTTGCATGCCTGGGATGAAGCCTACTTGGTCATGGTGGATGATATCTTTGATGTGTTCTTGGATTTGGTTTGCAAGTATTTTATTGAGTATTTTTACATCATTGTTCACAAAAGAGGTTGGTCTGAAGTTCTCTTTCTTTTTGGGGATCTTTGAGGATTTATCAAGGTGACTGTGGTCTCACCAAAGGAATTTGGTCATGTTGCATCCATTTCTATTTTGTGAAATAATTTGGAGAATATCAGTATTCACTCTTCTTTGAAGGTCTTGTAGAATTCTGCTCTGAAATCATCTGGCCCTTGGATTTTTTTTTTTTTTTTTTTTTTTTTTTTTTTTTGGTTGGGGAGTATTTTGATGGCTGCCTTTATTGCCTCAGTCACTATAAGACTATTTAATATCTTTACCTGATGTTGATTCAACTTTGGTAAGTGGAATTTAAAGAGAATTGTATATTTCATTTAGATTTTCAAATTTTGGGGCATATAGGCTTTTGACATAAAATCTAATGGTTCTTTGGATTTTCTCAGTGTCTATTATATCTTTTTCTTTCAAACTTTGTTGATTTGGATAGTGTCTTTCTGCCATTTACTTAGTTTGGCTAAGAATTTGTCTGTGTTTTTTTTTTTTTTTTTTCTCAAAGAACTAGCTCTTGGTTTTGTTGATTCTTTGAATTATTTTCTTTGTTTCTAATTTATTGATATCAGCCCTGAGTTTGGTTTTTCCTAGTGGTCTACTCTTGCTGGGTGTGTATGCTTCTTTTTCTTAGGTCTTTCAGGTGTGCCATTAAGTTGCTTGTATGGGATGTCTCCAATAGCTTATGACGGCCTTTGTTGCTATTCAAACTCCTCTTAGGACGGCTTTCATTGCATCCCATATGAAGTTGAAAAATCTTCTATCAAGGTCTGCAAAGTATTCTGTTGGTATTTTGATGGAAATTGCATTGAATCTGTAGATTGCTTTTGGTAAGATGTCCATTTTTACTATATATTAACCCTGCTTGTTGATGATAACATCAGGATACATTGTTATTGAGATAGTTCCATATTCTGATATCTTCTTCTAATTCTTTTTCAGAGACTTGAAGTTTTTTTTTTTTTTTTTTTTTCATACCAGTCTTTGACTTGCTTGGATATGGTCACACCAAGGTACTTTATGTCCTTTGTGGCTATTTTGAAGGGTGTTGTTTCCCTAATTTCTTTCTCAGCCCTTTTATCTTTTGTATACAGGAGGGCTACTGATTTTTTTTTTTTGAGTTAATTTTGTATCCAGCCACTTTGCTGAAGGTGTTTATCATCTGTAGGAGTTCCCTGGTAGAAGTTTTGGAGTTACTCAGGTATACTATCATATAATCTGCAAATATTGATACTTTGACTTCTTACTTTCCAAATTGTATCCTTTTGGTCTCCTTTAATTTTCTTCTTGTTCTAGCAAGGATTTCAAGAACTATGTTGAAGAGATATGGAAAGAGTGAGCAGCCTTGCCTTGTCCCTGAATTCAGTGGGATTGCTTTAAGTTTCTCTCTGTTTACTTGATGTTGGCTACAGGCTTGCTGTATATTGCTTTTACTATGTTTAGGTATGTGCCTTGTATCCCTGATCTCTCCAATAGTTTAAACATGAATGGATGCTGGATTTTTTTCAAATGCTTTTTCAGCATCTAAGGAGATTATCATGTGTTTTTTTTTTCTTTCAATTTTTTAATATTGTGGATCACATTGATGGATTTTTGTATAGTGAACCATCCCTGCATACCAGGCATGAAGCCTACATGGTCATAGTGGATGATATATTTGATGTATTCTTGTATTGGGTTTGCAAAGTATTTTGTTGAGTATTTCTGCATCAATGTTCATAAGGGAGATTGGCCTGAAATTCTCTTTCTTTGTTGGGTCTTTATGAGGTTTAGGTTACAAGGTGACTGTGGTTTCAATGAATGAGTTTCGTAGTGTTTGTTCTATTCCTATTTTGTGGAATAAATTGAAGATAGCTGGAGTTACCTCTTCTTTGAAGGTGTGGTAGAATTCTGTGCTGAAACCATCTGGTCCTGAGCTTTTTGTGGATTGCAGTCTTTTCAGGAATGCTATTTCCTTAGTGGATAAAGGACTATTTTATTGATTTACCTGCTCTTGATTCAGCTTTGGTAAGTGGAATTGATTAAGAAAATTGTCCATTTCATTTAGATTTTCAAATTTTGTGGCCTATAGACTTTTGAAGTAAGTCCTAACGATTGTTTGGATTTCCTTAATGTCTTTTTTTTGTCCCGTTTTCATTTCTGATTTTGTTGATTTGGATAATCTCTCTCTGCTTTTAGTTAGTTTGGCTAATGGTTTGTCTATCTTGTTAATTTTCTCAAAGAACCAGCTCTTGGTTTCATGGATTCTTTGAAATGTTTTATTTGTTTCTAATTTATTGATTTCAGTCCTGAGTTTGATTATTTCCAGTCTATTCTTTTTTGGTGTGTCTGCTTCTTTTTTCCTGGGGCCTTTAGATGAGCTATTAAGTGGATTGTGTGAGATGTTACAAATTTCTTCTTGATGGCACTTAGTGCTATGAACTTTCCTCTTAGCACTGATTTCATTGTCTCCCATAAGTTTGGTTGTGTTGTGTCTTCATTTCCATTGAATTCTAGGAAGACTTTAATTTCTTTCCTTACTTCTTCCCTGACCCAGCTATCATTTAGTAGTGAGTTGTTCAGTTTCCATGTAAGTGTAGGCTTTTTGCTATTTCTGTTGTTGTTGAGGTCCAGATTTAGTCCATGGTAATTAGATAGGATACAAGACATTATTTCAATCTTCTTATATCTGTTGAGGCTCACTTTGTGACCAATGATATGGTCTATTTTGGAGAAGGTTCCATGAGGTGCTGAGAAGTAAATTCTTTTGTGTTTGGGTGTAAGGTTCTGTAGATGTCTGTTAGGTCCATTTGATTCATGACCTCTGTTAGAGATATTGCTTTTTTTTAATTTCTGTTTTGTTGACCTGTCCTTTGTTGAGAGTGCGGTGTAATGCACTAATACTCCCACTAGTAATGTATGGGGATCTTTGTGTGGTTTAGGTTTTATTAATGTTTCTTTTACAAATGTGGGTACCTTGTATATGGGGCATAGATGTTTAGAACTGCAATTTTTTCCTGGCACAATTTTCCTTTGATGAGTTTAAAATGACCTTCTTCATGTCTTTTGATTGATTTTGGTTGAAAATCTACTTTATTAGATATTAAAATGGCTACTCCTGCATGTTTCTTGGCTCCATTTGCTTGGAACCTTCCAACTTTTTACTCTCAGGCAATGTCTATCTTTGTGACTTAGATGTGTTTCTTGCATGCAACAGATTGTTGGGTCTTGTTTACATATCCATCCTGATAGTCTGTGTCTTTATTGGAGGGTTAAGTCCATTGATGTTGAGGGAAATTAATGATCAGTGGCTGTTAGTTCCTTTTATTTTGATGTTGCTTGTGCTAGTGTGTTTGTGTGCTTGGTTACTTTTAGTTTTTCTGTAATGACATTATTTATTCCCTATCTTTTCCTGAATGTAGTTAGCTTTCCTGGGTTAGAGTTTTCTTTCTAGGAGCTTCTGTACCTCTGGATTTGTGGGTAGGTATTGTTTCAATTTGTTTTTGTCATTAAATATCTTGTTTGCTCCATCTATGATGACTGAGACTTTTGCTGGGTATAGTAGCCTTGGCGGACATCTGTGTTCTCTTAGGGTCTGCATGATATCTGTTCAGACACTTCTGGCTTTCATAGTCTCTGTTGAGAAGTCAGGTGTGATTCTGATAGGTTTGCCATTATGTGTTACTAGGCCTTTTTCCCTTGCAGCTTGTAGTAGTTTTTCTTTTTTCTGTATACTTACTGTTTATTATGTGGGAGAATTTTCTTTTCTGATCTAATTTATTGGGTGTTCTGAGGCATCTTGTATTCTTATAGACCTGTCTTTTAAGTTGGGGAAATTTTCTTCTATGATTTTGTTGAAAATATTTTCTGGGCCTTGGAGGAGGGAATCTTCTTTTTCCTCTATTCCTATTATTCTTAGGTTTTGCCTTTTCATGTTGTCTTGGATTTCTTGGATAGTCTGTGTCAGGAATTTTTTTAGATTTAACATTTTCTTTGATGGATACATCAATTTCTTCCATTGTGTCTTCCACACCTGAGATTTCTTTCTTCCATCTCTCATAGTCTATTCATTATGCTTACCTCTGTAGTTCCTGTTTCCTTCCATAAGTTCTTTCTCTCCACAATCTCCTCCATTTGTGTTTTCCTTAATTTTTCCAATTCAATCATCAGATCTGGAGCCATTTTATTGATTTCCTTCACCTCTCTATTTTCCTTCAATAACTTCAGCTGTTTGTTTGAACAATCCTCTGTTTCTTTAATTTATTTCAGTGATTTAAGTATTTCCTCTCTAAAGGCCACAAATTATTTGGCTGCAACTTCCTGTTTTTCTTTAAGGATGGCCACAATCTGTTTGTCTTTATCTTCTTCTATTTCTTTGCAGATGGCAATATTCTGTTTGACTTTATCTTCATCTAGGTTTTTACGAAGTTTATTTGTTTCCTCTATTATCCTGTTCATAAGCACAGATGTAAGGTCATCTTCTTGAATTTCATTTATGCTGGGTTATCCAGGGCTGCTTGCTCCTGGATAACTTGTAATAGTGATGCCATATTGCTCTGTCTTTTGTTGGTTGAGCTTTTATGCTAGCTTCTACCCATTTGGCTATCTTAGGTATGGGGGGTTAGTTTCTGGTACTTCCTGGGATGATCCTGTGGTGGGTCGAATCCCCTTGACAGGAAGATGATTTTTCCCAAAGGAGGCCTCCTCAGCTTTTTTGGTATGGTCACTGAATGGCAGGTCTTTTTCAGGAATTGCGACAGCTCACCTCAGGCATATAGACCTGAGTACTAATTGTGGCCTTTGCTAGTAAAGGGGACTATCCTCTCACCCAGAGAAGTCCTGGAGACAGCTGCCCTGCTGCTGGGTTTCTTGCTGTAAATTTAGTGAGCCGCTGCTGTAACCTGGGTGCCCTGTGGTTTGGTCAGTTTAGTTAGGGATAACTGGTTGTCCTTTGGAGCAGTATCTGGGGGTTGTTCTCAGATAATCCAGGCTTCTGTAAGTCTGAGTTTGGAACTCTGTGCCCCAGTACCCAGGTGGTAATCAGTGTCAGGTGAGCACCACTCTCATGTGTACAGCAGGAGGCTAGAGTCTGGAGCCTGTAGATAACCAGAAACCTTTCTGGAGCTAGGTGTCCTGAGGTAGGGCCAGATATTCCCCCAACTTTGGGTTTTCTCCCAACAGAAAGACCCAGTCTGTACTGTTGGAGGGGCGTAGAGTGCATAGGCACTTGCTTGCGAATGGTGGCTCCAAGTTGGTGACAGGACAGGAAACTGGGAACTTTTTCCGACAATATTCCCATATGTGGTGGTGGTAGTGGTGGTGGTAGTGGTGGTGGGAGGGTCAGTTGAGTGCTCTAAGGTGGGACCTGCTGTTTTCCTCCCTGTGGGGCTTTCTTTCTACAGGGAAACCCATCTTTTAGTGCCCTGGGGCACACAGTTCTGTCTGTGATGGAGAGTCAGTTACGTGGGTCTGGCGGCTGGAATCCCACTCAGGGCTGGCTGCTATGCACCTGCAAGTCTACAGGACCGTTTCCAGGTATAGACTGGGTGACATTCAGTCAGTCCCACTTGCTTCCTTCCCTGTGGGTTTTTCTTGAGAGTGGGACTCCCAGTCTCTGGTGCTCTGGGGCACACAGTTCAGCCTGGGAAGGTGATCAGGACACACTTCTTGGGTCTATTTCCTTGAAAACCTTATTCCTGCCAAAACAGCCCAGGAAATTTTCCAGGGATTAGCTGGGTGCTCTGAGGTTGAACCCAATTGTTTTTCTCATCATTGGGTTTCTTATTACCTGGTAAACACAGTCAATGTTGTTTAGGGACCAACTGTTCCAACTATTTGTCACTGTGCAGTCTCTGCTACCCTGCTGATCAGTATGCAATCAGCCCTGCAATCTGGAATCTGTTTTTAATTTTTACTGAATATGAGTATTTTGATTGTAGTCATGAATATGAACCTCTTGTGTGCCTGATTGTCGCAGTAGTCCAAAGATGTGTTCAGAACACATGAACTTATAGCAATTGATAATAGTGGGTCCCAGTTAAACACTGACATTTCAGACCAATTATTTGCAAGAGCAGCAAGAGCTCCTCACTGCTGAGCCATCTCTCCTGCCTTATGTTGCTTACATATATCATCATTTACATTGCTAATATTTTCATCTTTGTATTTTTAACTATTTAAGCATGCATTCCTTTTAGTAAGATCTTATTAAAGTTACAGTTTAAGCTAGGGCATTGTAGATTTCTGGAAATTGAATACACAACTGGAGTGAATGTATAATTCCTTGTAGAAGCTTCAGTAAACACCTCTCAGTTCTTTCCATCTTTTATGTTTGTTTTATTGACTTAAAGGGGAGACTCTGTCTTACTATATAGGTCTGGCTGTCCTAGAACTCTTTGTATAGATCATGCTGGCATCCAATTCAATAAGATATACCTGTGTCTGCCTCCTGAGTGATGGAATTAAAGGCATGACAGAATATACCCAGCTTGTCCATCATTTTTTTTGTAGTTAGTAATTGTTCATAAATTTCTCTGATGTGTACTTATTACTGTTCATCTATTAATTTCTCTCTGTGTATCTCTGTCTCTCTCTTACTATTTTGCTCTCTTCTCTCTGTTTGTCTTTGTCCACATTAATTGACATGACTATTCCAAACCTCTATCCTATTCAGATATGACACAGTTAAACTTTGTTATTCCGTTTTCCTCTAAAATGACTTAGTGATAACATTCACACTTATTTTTTAATAGAAAAGTTTTAATCTTTATTTTAAACTATAGACTATACATGATTTAGAAAGGAAAATATACAAAACAATGATCAAAGAATAATCATGTGTTCTATGCCTTTTCTTTTGTCTGGGAACTCAGAAATATGGTGTTATCAGCTATGATTATTGTTGCTTGCCACTCACATTATTTTTATCCATCTATTCACTGTAGTACAATTTCCCTTCCACAAATATATGAGCCCCAATTTTCATATACTGGTATGCCAAATCTCTGATCCCTGGTCAAAACATGATATCCAGTGCCATGTTGTCTTTTGACTGACACCACCCATCTGTTCACTGTCACCTGATAGCCACATATCATTTGTTGCTAGATAAAATATCATGACTGTGTTTTTTCCTTCCACCTGTCTCATGAAAGTGTCCTGACCTACTCACCCAAGTAACTGAAGACGATTCATAGATCACTCAAGAACCCAACTAATGGCTACTTCATATTAATGTCTTACAATTTAATACAAAACCTTTAACACAGGTTTTCAAAGCAAGCCTTTTATTTCCTTTACAATCTAACCTTTAGGCTTTTTCTTCTCCCATCCTTCACCTGATGCACAGCACCCAACTGTCTAACACTATCACTTCTAGGTCAGAAAATAAATGGAAGAAGCACTAGAATTATATGATTATATTGCCAATGAAGTATAAATTTATATTGTTGCCAGTCTTTCTTTTGTACAAATGTATGGTATATTTTAGAACTCAGTGACCTTCGATGATGTGCATGTGAAATTCAGCCAAGAAGAGTGGGCTTTGCTGGAACCATCACAGAAACAACTCTACAAAGATGTGATGTTAGAGACCTGTGAAAACCTCACTGCTATAGGTAAGACTGCAAATTTTCTTTCACTTTTAAAATAAGGAGACAAGTCTTACTTTGTTATTGATCCTTTTCTATGATTCAAATTGAGAATGAGGAAGAATGAGGTGAATAAAGCAGGCATGGTTCTAAGGGTCATAGAAGATAGTGATTTAAGTTTTGCTTTAATAATAATATGATATTTCCAGTCATATATATTTTCTGGTACTCTATTTTAGGCTACAATTTGGAAGACCATACCATTGAAGAACATTTTCAAAGTTCTACAAGTAATAAAAGGTAACTTTATGTGCACACTGATATAGATATGAATCTTAAGAAATTTTAATGTGTCCTGGAAGTTTGTGGGTTTGTTTGTTTGTTTGTTGGCTGCTTTTTATTTTCTGTTTTTGAAATAGTTTTTCTTTTTTCTGTGTAGCTGTGGCTTGACTTAGACTTGCTTGTTAGAACAATGTGATCTCAAAATCACACAGATCTGCCTGCTTCTGCCTCCACAAATGCTGGGATTAAAGGAATGTACCAGCACACCTGGCTGTGTCCAGGAGGTTTAAAAAAAAAACAGAGTAAAAAGATCACTGTTTAAGTGTAGTGATGATCATTAAAATCTCACAATTCCATATACCTCAATGTCAGGTATCTGATTTGTGTTTGCAAGGCACTCCCCTAAGATAGAAGAAAATAAAATAATGTAACAGAAAATACCATTGAAATCATATAGACATTACAGCTACTGAGTTAAACTGCCAATCTGTTTAGTCTCATTCTATCTACTCAGATATTGTAAGAGGTATACACATTGAATAGGTGATCAGTATGTTTCAAAACCTTCTAATGAGCAGATATTTCATAGTACAACCAGTGTTACACATATTCATGTAGTAACATTGTAAAGTTTAGTGAAAGGAGCAGCTTATGAGAGTCAAGAATATGATTGTGGAGAAATTTATATGACATGTCTATGATGAACAAAAAAAAAACGTGTTAATTCAATGTGGGAATCTTTTATTATTCTTGTAATTTAAATTGGTATATCATATGTCACAATGTTTATAAGACACATGAGCTTAGAGATATTGAAAGAAGCAGTGTACCTGTGTTTCTCCAAGAATAATTAATTTTGTAGGAGTCCCCACTTTGAGTAGATTTTCTGAATGTGATAAAAGGTAACAGTTAATTGGTTTTGCAACTTCACTGAGAATTCATCAGCAAAATCATACTGCTGAAAATACCTATGAATACTAGAAATTTGGAACTTCTTCTGCTTGTCCTGGCTCACTTTGTAAATTAAGTGTAATTCATACCGTATAAAAATTTGTGAATGGGATTGCTTTGGTAAAACTCTGAATTCTTACAATACTCTTCATATACACGAGAAAACCTCTTATAGAAAAATGATGCTATAAAAGTGAACCACATAATAAATGCTCTTATCATCATAGAGATCTTCAAAAATACCCATAATGAAGGGGAATGACATGAATGTAAATTAAATGATAAAAGATTAAGATTTGATTCTTCTTTATCATTAGACCAAATTATAAAATTGATTCATATAGATAAATATATTTATTAGTGTAATCAAATGACTGTGGTCAATATTTCACATGTGCCAATTATCTTTGCAGGCATGAAAGCAGTCGTACTGGAGAGAAACCTTTTAAACGCACTCTATGTGGTAAGTCCTTCCACCATACCACTGTTCTCATAAGCCATGAAAGAACACACACTGGAGAAGCCTTACAAATGTAATCAATGTGGTAAAGCCTTTACAAAAACAGTCACCTCATACGGCATAAAAGAACACATACTGGAGAGAAACCTTATGAATGTAACCAGTGTGGTAAAGCCTTTGCAGAAAACAGTAATCTCATAAGCCATAAAAGAACACACACTGGAGAGAAACCATATGAATGTAACCAGTGTGGCAAAGCCTTTGCACAAAACAGTAATCTCATAAGCCATAAAAGAACACACACTGGAGAGAAACCTTATGAGTGTAACCAGTGTGGTAAAAGCCTTTGCAGAAAACAGTCATCTCATAAGCCATAAAAGAACACACACTGAGAGAAACCATATGAATGTAATGAGTGTGGCAAAGCCTTTGCACAAAACAGTAATCTCATACGGCATAAAAGAACACACACTGGAGAGAAACCTTATGTATGTAACCAGTGTGGTAAAGCCTTTGCACAAAACAGTGCTCTCATAAGCCATAAAAGAACACACTGGAGAGAAACCTATGAATGTAACCAGTGTGGTAAAAACAGCCTTAAGCCATAAAAGAACACACTGGAAACAATCATCTCTTAAGTCATAGAAGAACACACACTGGAGAGAAACCTCATGAATGTAATCAATGTGGTAAAGCCTTCCCACATAACAGTACTCTCATACGGCATAAAAGAACACACACTGGAGAGAAACCTTATGAATGTAATGAGTGTGGCAAAGCCTTTGCAGAAAACAGTACTCTCTTAAGACATAAAAGAACACACACTGGAGAGAAACCTTATGAATGAAATGAGTGTGGTAAAGCCTTTGCACGCCACAATAATCTCATAAGCCATAAAAGAACACATACTGGAAAGAAACCTTATGAATATACCCATTATGAAAAAGCCTTTGCACAGCTGTCTCCGGAAACATGAAAAAACGCTTAGTGGAGGAAAGCCTGGTGAGGACAATTAGTGCGATAAAACCTTTGCATATAACAGTCATCTCCTAAGACAACAACACATTCTGGAGGGAAACCATATGAATTAATTTTGTGGGAAAGCCTTTGTACATAACATCTCCTAATACATAAAAGAAAACATAATGGAAAGAAGCTATCTGACTTTAACCAATGTGAAAAAAACTTTTGCACTTCAGAATCATCCTCACACTCATGAAAGAAATCCTAATGGACAGTGCTTTTAACATGGTGAAACCATTCCATATTTGTATAATCTTCATCATCATGAAAGGATTCATACTGGAGAGAACTTTTGAATGTGTTAAAATGGTGAAGCCTTGCACAAATCTAGAGTCATCATCATCATCATAAAAGTATCCTTACTGGAGAAGAATTGACTATAAGCAATATGGAAAGGCCTTTGTGTTCTTTGGTCTACTGAGATCCAACAGAACTGAAAAACTAGCTCAATGGAAATGACTTCCCTTTGTGAAGGGGAAGGGGAAAGGGAATAGGGCAATAGGAATGGAGGGGGTAGTAATGGGGAGAGAAGGGAGTGGGACTACAATTGGAATTTAAAGCAAATAAACGTATTTTTTAAAAAGAATACAATGAATGGTAAATATCAATTACATGCAAAAGTATTATAAAATGTGTTTAGGAAGACTTATTGATAAATCTGATTCTCAACGTTTACTGTTTTCAATTGCCTCACTTTAGACAAGAAAAAGTTCAGTCCAGTGGATGAATATGTAGGAATGGTGAACTAACACCAGCCACGAAGTTCTCTGAGAATAATATAACAGTGGTAGCCTGTAGGAGTTTCTTTGTGTATACATATATATTGTTCCATGGGTTCTATTGAAAACAATCACAACCCAGACTGAATTTTAGGATGTGAAGGAGGAGGCTTTCTCTTCCATGTATAACCCTGCTGCTGGCCTAGTTGTGTAACCATGTAAGGGTGAGTTTTCTGTGCCTGACTTCAACTGGGGAGTGTCTTTAGACATAGATGCTACTAGCCAAATTTGATAGATGGCTTTTGACACTGATCCTGCTAACTCTCTCCTCCTTTTAAATATAGGATGATTAGGATCTATGCTCTTGTTCATATGATAGGAATGTGCTATCTAATGCAAATCAAGCATTCTTGAAGTACCTAGTTTTGAACGATTATATACACCTCTCCATGAAGCATCCCAATAATTTCCCAAGGGGTATATAGCCTCTGTTTTCTGGAATTAAATTTGAACTTATTTCCTGAGGTGGTTCCTCTAGACAGAAGGAGAACAAAGTTCTTTGAAATGCTTGTGATCAAATGTTTCAGACTTCATAGCATTTCATATTTCACATGTATCTGGATGTGAGATGGTTAATTAAACATTGTCTTGTGAGTGGGACTCTGTAAAATGAGTTATACTTAGTGTTAATTTCACAGTAAGGTTGCAGGCAAGCTTCAGGGTATGGAGTCTTCCGACGTGAGCAGAGTGGCCTATGGAGAAGTAATAAGAGCAGAAATATTATTTCCTTGTTTTAATAACTGAGTAGTATTGTGATAAGACATGGGTGGATGGCAGAGGAAGGAAACTCACCTTTTGAGTGGACTAGGGGAAGAGGATAGAGGGAAGAGAAAGGATGGGACCAGTAGGAGTTGAGGGAGGGGCCTTCAGTCAGGTTATATAAATGAATAAATTGTGAAAAAATTAAAAATAATTAATAAAAGAAAAAAAATTAGAAAAACAAAACCAGAAAGCAAAAATTTGAGTTCAGTCTGGGTAACTGCCCTTGCTCAAAAAAAAAAAAAAAAAAAAAAAAAGAAAAAGAAAGAAAAGATAAAGAAAGAAAAAGATAAAAGAAAAAGATTAGGTCATTTTACCACAGTCTTCCTTATTGTCTAATATCCACTTATATGTGAGTATGTACCATGTGTCTTTCTGCTTCTGAGATACCTTACTCAAGATGATCATTTCTAGATCCCACCATTTGCCACCAAATTTCATGATTTCTTTGTTTTTAATTGCTTAGTAGTATTCCATTGTGTAAATGTACTGCAATTTCTGTATCCATTCCTCAAATGAGGACATCTGGTTTGTTTCCAGCTTCTGGCTATTACAAGTAAAGCTGCCATGAACATGGTTGAGCAAATATCCTAGTTGTATACTTGAGCATTTTTTGGATATATGCCTAGGCGTCAGTATAGCTGGATCTTGAGGTATCACTATTCCTAATTGTCTGAGAAATAACAGGAGCCTATCACAGAGGTCCTCTGAAACACTCTACCCAGCAGGGTATCAAAAACATATGCTGAGATTCAGAGCTAAACATTTTTTCAGAGTGCAGGGAATGTTATGAAATAAGGGGGAGATAGAAATATCTGGATGGAACAGGAGCTCCACAAGGAGAAAAACAGATTCAAAGGGTCTGGGCAAGGGGTCTTTTTTGAGACTGATACTCTAAACAAGGACCATGCATGGAAATAAATTAGAACCCCTACACAGAAATAGTCCAGTGCAGCTCTGTATCCAAGAGGGTTCCCAATAATAGTACTAGGGACCATCTCTGACATGAACTCACGGGCTAGTTCTTGGATCAGCTCCACCTGAGCAGGGAACAATCCTGCCAGTTCACAGAGAAAGACAAAGAAGCCAGTCCTGATGAGACCTGATTGACTATAGTCAGATGGAAGGGGAGGAAGTCCTCCCCTATTACTGGACTGGGGAGAGACATAGGAGAACAAGAGGGGGAGGGTGAGATTGAAAGGGGATGGTGGAGGGGCTACAGCTGGGATACAGAGTGAATAAACTGTAATCATTAAAAATAAAAAAAAAAAAGAAAAATTTAAAAAATGTTTAATAAAAGAAAGGAGAATCAAAGATGGTGGTACCAAGAGGACAGTTTCTGCAGAGCAGTAGAGCAGTGACTACACAGCAAGCAACAGACCAAACTCTGAGACCTAAAACAACAGCAATTGGGTTTCAAGTTAAGAACAAACCCCACGGAGTGGAAGTAATCGGTCTTTTCTCAGGACACCCAGATAAACCATGGAAGAGTTCCTGGGTCCCTGCAGGCAATAGGTCACCAGCCCAGAGCCACATGACTGTGTGCTCTGGTCACCATCCCAGACTGTACTGTGGGCCCCACAACACCAGAGATTGGGATTTCAGGCTAGAGAAAAACCCCATGGAGTAGGAAGCAATCAGGATTGACCTCAGGTCACCCAGAAAATCCCTAAAAAAGGTCTGGGCTCTAGAAGGTGCTCAGGCCAGAGAGCTGCTTGTATGCCCAAATCACTGTCCCACACAGAACTGTGGGCACCAAAGTACCAGGGACCAGGTTTCCTGTTGGGAGGAAACCCATGGTGAAAAACATCAAGTCCAACCTCAGGGCATCCAGTGGAATTCCCCCACACTCCCCCAACAACTTCTCATGAAAAGTTTTTGGGTTCCTTCAGATGCCCAGTCAGCAGCATAGAGTCACTTACCTGCTCCTGTGTGTTCTACTCAACATCCTAGACTGAACTGTGGACCCCAAAACAGGACAGACTGGGTCGCCCTGTCGGGAGGAAGCCATATGGTGGGGAAAACATTAGTTCCAAACTCAGGACATCCAGTTCAGGAAAAGGTTTCTGGGTTCCCACAGGCTCCAGGATCTAGCCTCCTGCTGCATGCATGACTGCTGCACTCACCTGCTGCTGATTACCACTTTGGTACTGGGGCATAGAGCTCCAACCTCAGATCTACAGAAGCCTGGGATCCACAGGATCAGTCCTAGACAAAACAGCAATTAATTATTCACTTTTCCTTTTGCTAAGGGGAAAAGGCCCTGATGAAGGACAAGTTTTAAAAAGCAGTCCCAGCATGATTCTTAAAGCTCTAGCAGGGTGGTAGGTCTACCTAGCCTTACCTAACAACAGGGGAAACACTGTCTGTACACCCTCAGGGACACAGGGCTAAAGTCAGGTTCACTGTTATCTGCAGTCTGTGGCCTGGAACACAAAATGAGGACCTGAAACCATTCAAGAAAAGACTGGCAGGCATGAAGGTGCAGACTTGTAATTAAAGGACAAGAAGCTGAGGAGGATGATGAGTTCCAGACCAACCTGGCTTCATGTTTCCAACTTTTGTCTCACAAAACCCAGAGAACTGGGCTGAAGAGATGGCTCAGTAGTTAAGACACATGTTGCTCTTGCAGAGTCCTGGGTTGGGCTCACAGCCCCTATATCAGGTGGCTCACAATGACCTCCTAGCTTTTGGCATCTCTTACCTCTTCTAGCCTTTGCCAGGCATGTATACCCACATGCACACAGATAAATAAAATAAATCTACTTAAAAACTGAGAAGGACAGACAGAGATAAATGGACAGGTGGACACAGCATGAGCTCTCCCTGCACTGGAGACTACTATTATGCCTAAGACCCCTCACTGTGCCTGCCAAGCTGCTGTGCCCATCGACCTGCTTCAGCTCCTGCTAACCCTACTGCCAAGTCCATCAAATCTTCTGCTACTTTCTCTGTTCATCACTGCACACTAGTTCACTTTTTTTTTCTTCTTGAGGTGGGGTCTCATATACCCTGGCTGCCCTTAATCTCGGTCTGTAGCTGAGGATGACCACAAGCCTGAATAGTCTTTTGAGCTTTTGATCTTAGCCATTCTGATGGGTGTAAGGTGAAATCTCAGGGTCATTTTGATTTGCATCTGTCTGATAACTAAGTGCATTGAGCATTTTTAAGTGTTTCTCAGAGATATTCCTCTACAGAAAATTCTGTTTAGCTCTGTCCCCATTTTTATTAGATTACTTTTGATTTAGAACATTTTTTGAACAATTTTTGAACCACGTGTCTCTGGAAGAAATGACAGATTTTCACAATATGTCTGTGTAATAGACATATGACAAAGATGGTAGATGATAGATGTGAGATAGATGGCTAGATAACTGTAATAATATGTGTGCAACAGTAGGAAGGATACTTGTATAAAACATCATGATAGGCTATGGTCAAATAGAAGGGGAATAGGACCTTGCCTATCAGTGGACTATGGGAGGGGCTTAGGCACAGAAGAAGGAAGGAGGATGTGAGCAGATGGACATGAGGGAGGGGGGCACAGCCACAGTACAATTTGAATAAATTTTAATAAATGATAATAATAAACAGTAATGTAAAAAAGCATCATGAATTTTATATTCATCTCCAAAGGTTATTAATTCCTAATTCTTTTAAACTGTTAAAGGTCTGTGAAAAAAGGCAGCATTCAAAATCATTAAGACTGAACCTTAGAGTATAAGACATGCAAAATTCACAGCAGATTTTAAAGATAAATGCACTGTACTGAGATATAGTCAGAAAGTTTCATGCACAGAGAAGTCAGAAAGTTTCGAAAAGTGGAGAGGACTGCACATGCTTATTAATATATAGTAAATTTTATATATTAATCCTAGAGCCACAAAGAATTTTGACTGAAGAGATATCTATCAATTTCATAATAAAAATATGAAGTATACATTAAACATATAATAATCATGGACAAATTATTCAAAATTAGAATGCCTGTCTTTAAAATGATTGTATTTTGGTAACAGTAAAAATTTTTAGCTCTTGCAAAGTGTTCAATTTCATTAATACATGTCATTATACAGTTCTAATTAAGATAACAAAATTCCACCAGACTGTAAAGTTCCTCATTAATATATTCTACTGAAAAATAGTGATATTCAAATTATGACATTTGGTTATGTGCCTCAGAATCTGCTTTGATACACTGCTAGGTAGAGTCTTTCCAAGGCCCTCTCTGATAGGCTCCTGTCCTGTTTCTTGTTTTCTCCTACTTAACATGTCCATCCCATTTGTCTTGCTAAGTGAGGACTGATCATCTTACTCCAGAACCTCTTCTTGTTTAGCTTCTTTAGGTATGCAGATTTTAGTATGTTTATCCTATCTTATAGGTCTAGTAGCCACTTATAAGTGAGTATTTACTGAGCGTGTCTTTCTGCTGCTGGGATACCTCACTCAGGATGATCTTTTCTAGATTCCACCATTTGACTGCAGACTTCATGATTGCCTTGTTTTTAACTGCTGAGTAGTATTCCATTGTGTAATTATACCACAGTTTCTGTATCCTTCATCCTATGAGGGACATCGGGCCATAACCAAACTT
>JAEOAE010002930.1:0-31932 GCA_036365155.1 Meriones psammophilus | reverse complement strand
TGTTTTGTCATTTGACCAATGAGACCTTATATATCCCTTCTGTGTCTTTTTCTTTCCATTTTTTATATTATTTTTTATTAATTACACTTTATCCACTTTGTATCCCTCTGTGCCCCCTCTCTCTTCCTCTCCCAATACCATCCTCCCTCATCCTTCACACATGTGTCTCCCCAAGTCCACTGATGGGGAGGTCCTCCTCTTCCTCCCTCGTATCATTGTCTATCAGGGTTCATTACAAATAGCTTCACTGTCTTCCTCTGTGGTCTGGTAATGTTGCTTTCCCTTAGGAGGAGGTGATCAAAGAGCAGGCCAATCAGTTCATGTCAGAGACAGTCCCTGTTCCCATTACTATGGAACCCACTTGGACATTGAACTGCCATGGGCAACATCTGTGCAGGGTTCTAGTTTATCTCCATCAGTGGACCTTGGTTGGACTATCGGTCTCAGAAAAGACCCCTGTGCCTAGATTTTTTGGTTCTCTTTCTCTCCTTTTGGAGCACCTGTCCTCACCAGGTCTTATTATTTCCTACTTCTTTCATGAAGTTCTTTGCACTCTGCCCAACATATGGCTACAAGTCACAGCATCTTCTCTGATACCCTGCAGGGTAGAGCCTTTCAGATTCCCTCTGTAGAAGGCTCCTGTCAGGTTCCCTGCTTTCTCCCTCTTCTGATGCCCATCCTCTTTGCCTTTCTGAATGAGGATTCAACACCTTAGCCAGAGTCCTCCTCATTCAGAAATTTCTTTAGTTGTATAGATTTTAGTATGTTTATCCTATATTATATCTCTAACATCCCTTTATGAGTAGTATATATCCTGTGCGTCTTTCTGCTTCTGGGATACCTCACTCAGGATGATCTTTTCCAGGTCCCAACATTTTCTTGCAATTTTCATGATTTCCTTGTTTTTTATTGCTGAGTAATATTCCATTATGTAGATGTACCACAATTTCTGTATTCATTCCTCAGTTGAGGGGCATCTGGGTTAGTATTAGAAATAGAGATGCTACACACATGGTTGGGCAAATGTCCTTGTTGTATACTTAAGCATCCTTTGGATATATGCTTATGAGAGGTATTGCTGAATCTTGAGGAAGTGCTATTTCTAATTTTCTGAGAAAGTGCCAGATTGATTTCCAAAGTGATTATACAAGTTTACGTTCCCACCAGGAATGGAGGAGGCTTCCTATTTCTCAAAATCCTCTTCAGCATGTATTGTCATTTTAACTTCAGATCTTAGCTATTCTGATGGATGTAATGTGAAACCTCAGGGTTGTTTTGATTTGCATTTCCCTGATGACTAAGGGCATTGAGCATTTCTTTAAGTGTTTCTCTTCCATTCCTCCATTGAGAATTCTCTGTATAACTCTGTAGCCCATTCTTTAATTGGATTACTTGATTTGTTGCTGTTTAACTTCTTGAGTTCTCTATATATTCTGGATATTAACCCTCTTGTCAGATATAGGTTTCTACCCCTGTGCAAATGGAATTTCCACATTGCTTCTGATTTTCATTGTTGCCACAGTTCTCTTGGTATAAATAAATGTAACAAAAGTCTTTGTTGGAACCAGTCAGCTAATATTAGAAAAAAATCCATAATTTGAGATATAGACTAACCTTTTGGAATCATTTGGAGACAGTATATATTTACATAGCCATGGATGTTTTAGAATTCAATCTGTGGAGCTGGGCATAGTGGCACGCACCTGTAATCCCAGCACTCAGGGAGCAAGAGGCAGGCAGATCTCTGTGAATTTAAGACCAGATTGGTCTACAAAGTGAGTCCAGGACAGATGAGGATACACAAGCCAATTTCCCCTCCAAAACAAACAAACAAACAAACAAACAAACAAACAAACAAAAAAGAAACAAACAAACCAAAGAATTCACTCTGTGTACCATGCTGACCTCAAACTCAGAGAGAGTGGACTGCCTCTGACTCCCAGTCTAGGATGACAAGGATATACTTCTGAGCCAAGCTGAGATATGTTTTTAAAATGACCTATTGTTGAATCCAGGAATGAAAGGATAAAATAAGATGTACAGAGGAACCATTATTCTTTCAATAAACAGTAATAATTCTTCAAATTCTTTAGTTATTTGTACTTCAAATCATTTCTGATGTTGTCAATAAGTGAGTTCTTTCCTTTGCTTTGTTAATTTCATCCATTTAAAAATGTTTGAGTGTGTTTGCATGTATACACACCTATGCCATGGTGTGTATGTGCCAGCGAGAGGACAACATATTGCTGTTTATTACCTACATCCCCTATGTGAGTTCTAAACTGGAAACCCAAGTAGTCTTTTTAGCCAGTGAACACACTTGCCCTTATTTGGGTTTAATTATTTTTATGTATGTGGTGGTGTGTGAGTTTGCATACACAATAGCCCAAAGTATAGAAATATTTAAAAAATCTGTTGGAGTAATATGGGCTATGCAGAGATTGAGCTCAAATCATCAAGCATAACCACAACCAACTTTACACACTGAGACAATTTTCTGACATTCACTTGTAGTTCTGAGAAAGAGTTATGAACAAATCTTTACTACTGAGAATGAATTAACACATTCCAAAACACAAAAGCAGTAAATCATTTTCATTTGCAAACAGCATTTTTTCAAATTATTTCATTTTATCCCATCCTTAGATGACAATATATTTATACTCAGAACATAAGACAGTATTTTACTGATGTAAAGTTTCAACTAAGTTTTATTGAGTATCAGTGAGCTCAATGGGGAATGTTTGTGGTTTTGCAAAACTGGAAACATGATCTTGACGATCATATAAGATCGGTAAAAATGAAGCCCACAAAGGTTTCACACACTCTTCAAATCTCTATCATAGCCTAAGAACCCATAGTCACATTACACACACAAAACACGCTTTTTAAAAATAAATCTCATTGTTGATACAATACCTAGCACCTCTCGATAATTCTCTTAGAAGACAGTACTTCAAAATGATGTGCCTTATAGTAAATAAGGGAACATGAGGAGGCATGGAACTTCAAACAATACATGCATACATACATACATACATACATACATGCATACAATTAAGCATTTTAACATTAATTTTGGTTAAAATACGTTGACAAAACAAAACACATTGGAGAAACATCTTGAAGGGTGGCACATGAGAATCTAGATTTAAATTGTAGCCATGACTAATTGGTGATATCCAAACAAAGCTTGAAAACAAATGTTTCAAATGAATTTGTGAAAACATGAAAATCAAAAGCACCACGCTTTCTCTGAGACGCTTTCTTAAAGAGCCTGATCACACACTGTTTGATATTAATAAGGAATGGACTACATGGATGATCAGAATGCCATTCTATCCATTGCAGCAGAAAAATACCTATCACCAAATGGAAATGCTTAAGAAGATGAACAACAGCTACAAAAAGAAGATCAGAATTACCTAATAAATGTTTGTGAATGAATTTGATACACATACAGCAAACACAAAAACCTACTTCAGTGTTTCAAAAATACAGACCATAATCACAATTGGTGATATCCTAACATGACCATGTGAACATGGTAAATAATGTATTTCCTTCAAGGCTATGCTAAAAACAGATTTTAAAAGGTTTCTTTTCATGAAAATGAATATATCTATTATGCCCAAAATCATTAAATCTTTTACATAAATAGGGTTGCTCTCTTCTGTGAATTCTTTTCTACTTCTTGACATCAAGATGATATATAAAGGATTCAAGATATTTACAGTACTAGAGACATGGCTGTGCAGTTAAGACAAGTTCATTTCCAGGATCTAGATTGGGGTTTTGACAATTTCCTGTAATTCCTGGTTAAAGAAAACCAAATGGTCTGTTCTTCCTGTAGACGTGAATGCACAAGCACATAAACACACAAAGACACATTGTTGTCCCATAATGGAAATTAAAACAAATTCCTAAACTAATATGTTTACTCATGAATATTTTTCATGTGTAACCATTTATTCCTGTAGCTCATGTGTTGAGGTACCTACAGGCTTGTCTACAGAGTTTTTCTTCATCATGAATTCCTTCATGTAACAGACATCAAACATGTGGGTTTGAAGAGAGAGAAATGAATCTTTCTCAGTTGGTGGTGTCATTTGGGAATGTTTAAGAAATGCAGCCCTGCTGGTGGAAGTATGTTACTTGGGATGGGCTTGATAGTTTTCAACTGCATATCATTTGTAGTTCCCACACTCTGCTTCATGCTGTAGGTTGAGGATCTGAGCTCAAGCTTCCTACTTTATCTGCCATGTATGACACTTTTGATGTCCATTTCATAGTGATCCCATATCCCTCTGAAACAAAAACATAAAGTAAACACTTTTGGAAGTTGCCTTAGACATTGTGTTTTGTCACAGAAAAGGCACTAATACACACCATAAATTTTACAACTGGATGATTCATTTAATGTAATTGAAGAGAATTGTAAAATCTAAAAGGGTTACCTCAATGTATAAATTCATAGACCTTTTGTCCATATGAGCTTACAACTGAAAACAAAACAAGGATGGATGTCATAATGTATGAATACATTGTTGACACTTGTTAAAATCTCCCCATAAATTAATCTTGCTTAAATGAATGCAAGTTGGTTGGTCAAAGATCTTAACAAATCTTTTATTCTAACAGATATCCTTCAGAATGGATTCTTTCAGGTTCTCAAAGCCTACTGTGATATGCAAATGCTTTATCGGGTTGCTTACACACTCTGAAGCACTCTTTTAGGTTCATAGTCCATAAGAAAGCTACAGACTTCCCAATAGCTGACCAGCTTTTGTTATTCATCCTTTGTTCCACAAAATGTGATGGTTCCATATCATGGCTTCTGTTCCCCTAAACATAATGACTGTCCCAAACTACAATTTCTATTTCCTAACACATAATATGTATTTCTAACCACAAAAGACCAAATGGATATGATTGGTTCTACTGCAAAATCTACATTTTGCATCAGGTAACATCATCAATGAAATAAAGACATCACATATGCCTAAACATTGTTTAATGGGAAAAAATTTATTCGTAAGACAGCACAGACAGTTTTGATTCTTCAAGCTCATAACCTCTGTAATTTTCTGTCTCAGTGGGTGTGTAGGTGTCACAGTTGAGCTCCAAAGATTGTTATGTGGCCCTAATCAAGCAGTAGTGCCTGGATGATAATAAGTTTTTGTCATTGGCATTGAACTAGTATTTGAGTTCTATTGAGTGGACTGAAGAATAAAGAGGCCTTCCCACATTGATTATATTCAGAGATTTTTTTCTCCATAATGAAACTTTTATGACCATGAAGCCTATAGATATGTGCAATGCCTCACATTTTAACTCATCTATAAGGTTTCTCTCCAGTACGAATTTTTCATGATGATGAAGATTATACAAATGTTAAGTACACTCAAAGTCTTTCTGTGCAGTATGAATTCTTCCATGACTTTGAAGATGATCCTGATGAGTAAAAGTTTTACCACATTGATTATATTCATAAGATTTCTCTCCATTACGTGTTCTTCATGTCTTAGGAGATGTTATGTTCACAGCATTTCTCTTCAGTGTGTGTTCTTTTATGTATTTGTGGATTGTTATGCCTTGCAAAGGCTTCACCACATTGGTTACATTCATAGGGTTTCACTCCAATATGTTTTCTTGTCTTAGGAGATAACTGTTACATGGAAAGCCTTTATATTTGTTATATTCAGAGTTTTTCTCCAGTATGCATTTTTAATGTATTAGGAGATGACGGGTTGTACAAAAGATGAAACTACACTGTGTACATTCATAAGGTTTTTCTCCATTGTGTGCTATTTTATGTTTTCAGAGACTACTCTGAAATGGGAATATTCATGAGTTTTCTCTCCAGTGTGTGTTCTCTTATGTTTTTGGAGACTACTATTACATTCAAAGGCTTTACCACATTGTTTACATTTATATGGTTTCTTTCCAGTATGGGTTCTTTTATGCATTAGGAGATGACTGTTACATGAAAATATTTTACACCACTGGTTGCCTTCATAAAGTTTCTCTCCAGTGTATGTTCTTTTTATGTATTAGGAGATGACAGTTATATGTAAAGTTTTTATCACACTGATTACATTCATATGGATTCTTCCCAGTGTGTGATGTTTCATGCATTAGGAGAGAATTAAAAAATGATTTACCACATTGGTTGCATTCCTAAGCTTTCTCTCTAGTATGGGAGAGACCAGGACTACAATCACAACCAGTATTCTCCTGTTTCACTGTCTCCTAATTAATCAGCTCTGAGTGCGCCGGCTCTGAGCCACCACTGGTGGCAGGAATAGAAATCTGGAAGAGTATCTCGTGATCCTAATCTCTGAGCAGTCCTGGTAGCCATCCCTCTCTTCTGCTGCATTTCTTTTCATCCTTCAACCATCTCCTGTGTCTCTGAGCACTTTAGTGGTGATGGGAGGCAACTTCTCCATCAATTATCTCTGGAATGGTTGATGGTTTCATCATCGGAGCCTGCTGTGCTGGTGGCCCACAGGGAGAGCCCATGAGGGGAAGGTCCTAGCAGGGTGACTCTGGGAAGTGACCATGCTTCCTCAGCATTGTTCTGGGTGGAAATCGGAACCCCGGTTGACAGGTAACAGGAGGCCAGCAGCAGCAACAGCAGCCTGGACAGGCCAGCCGGTCCAGAGGAGCTGGAGAGATGAGTCTGTTCTGCTTCCAGACCTCCAGAGGTACTGGTCTCAGAGAAGACAGTGGTGGTCACCTGTGCCGCTGCTGGAGACATGTGGTGCTCACCCTGACACGTTTCTGGCCTGTTTCCCCTGGGAGACCAGGGCAACCAGGGCCGCCCCTGCAGCAGGGGAAGCTTTCTGGTCCACCCTACCCCCCATCCATCATGGTCGCCGCCTGGAAGAGGAACACTTATCATGTCTGCTTCCTGCTTAGGTGTAGGGAAAGGGGTCATTGGTGCCCCTCGGGGTTTGCACACTTAAGACCTCCCTCCGGCTCTGGTCCTTCCTTATAGAGAAAGGGAGTGAGCCTTCCTGCATGGCATCCCCATGCTCACCAATGATGGCATGGACTATGTGGAGCAGATGATTCCCTATTTCCCACGGCTGTGCAGAGGGCCGACAGGGTATCTCTCTGCTTCTTTCTGGCCCTTTAGCCAAAGTTTTCCACCATCTGGATGGTTCTTGACCTGATCCTGAAAAGGCAGGAGAGCAGCAACAGACTGGACAGACCAGCCAGGGATCTAACCAGCCCTGAGATCTCCTCCTGCTGTTTCCCAGGAGGACCCGGGTGAGGCACCTGGTGAGACAGCAGCTGATTCCAGCCCTGTGTCCCACAGGGGAAATGTCCTGAAGCTCTAGCCAGTGAAACAGAGGAGGACGCCTGTCAACTCAATCGTCCTGCAGGTAGGAGAGGGGACTGTACCTTCCCTGGCATGGAGAGGCCATCTTGGGTTAGCTCACCCCATTCTGCGTGCCTTCAGGCTGCTCCCCTATCCCAGGTGACGGCTCACGCCTTTCTGTGCTCAGATCCTGGGCTACTTGGGGCCTCAACTGCAGAGCTGCGCATGCAAGAAGCCTTGGTGGCGCGTGAGAAACGGAGCCTGGGTTCGGGGGCAGATGCTAAGCCCCAAGAGGAAGCTGAGCTCTTGGATCCCATGAGTGTGGGACCCCAGTCTTGCCAGAAGCTGGACCAGTGCAACCTCTGGCTTTAGTATCCGAGGACACACAGGCCCTTGTGGACCTGGTGGATGAACTACTGTTTCTCTCTACTGTGGTGCACTTGGGGCACCGGATCCCTGTTCTCGCTCCCGAGGTAGACATATAGTTGGTACAATCATTGGCTGAGCTGCACCTAGCGCCTGCTCCCTTAGAGAAAAGATTCTCTTTATTTTGTATATTTTTATATTGCTGTTTTTCACTGTTGCGTTATTGTTGTTGGTTTCATATTATTATTAAAAGGTGTTGCTTACTCAACTTAAGTGATGTATTCGGAGATAGCACCTTCCCATCTGCCCACAGTAGGTGGAGCCATTCCTGGGCTGTGGTCCTTGATGAGCCAAGGTGTATGGAGCCTGTTTTTGTTGAGAGTTTCCTGCGAGTTGGGCATGTGCATCCGTCTATAGAAGATGCAGCCAGGTGTGTAGTTGGTGTCCAGGGGGTTTACTGGGATAGATTGAGCCCCAGAAAAAAAAAAAAACAGGGTTAGTGCTTGACAGCAGACTTTTGGGGCCACAGCTGGGCCAAGAGCTAGGCTCTGAGGACCAGGACCAGGAACAGTACCAGGACCCAGCTCTGTGGACTATCCCTGCGGGGGGAACCTATAGTTTGAGATCAGAGAGTACATTTTGGGGGATCATATAAATACATGATATTTCTACCTAGCCATGCATGTTTTAGAACTCAATCTTTGGAGCTGGGCATGGTGGCCTATACCTGTAATCCTAGCACTCAGGGAAGAAGAGACCTGAATTTGAGGCTAGCCAGGTCTACAAAGTGAGTCTAGGACAACCAATGCTACACAAGGAAATTCTGTCTAAAAAACAAACAAATGAATGAATGAATGAATGAACAAATACAAAAGAGAACTCACTCTGTGGACCAAGCTGACCACAGTCTCAGAAAGATTAGCTTGCCATGGACTCCCAGGTCTAGGATGACAGGGATGCACCTGTGAGCCAATCTAAGATATTTTTAATGACCTATTCTTGAATCAAGGAATGAAAGGATAAAATAAGATGTGCAAAGGTACCATTATTCTTTTAATGAACGGTAATAAGTCTTCAAATTCTACATTTATTCACAATTGCAAATAATTTCTGATGTTGTCAATAAGTGAATTTTCTCATACATTGAATTTACTTTAATTTCATCCATTGAAAAATGTTTGAGTATGTACATGCGAAAGTGAGAGGACAACTTATTGTTGTGAATAGCCAAAACCAATGTAAAAAAAAATAGTTCATGTACAGGATGCCTAAGATATACTTAATGCTAAGGGTAAATAAAGTTTATATAAAGTCTAATGCTAAAACGAGTTTATATAAAGTTTGGCTATAAAATAAAGCATAACTACCCATTCTATATATAAATGGGGATAGGAAAAATAGCTACAACATATATAAAAATCTAGGCCTAAACCTCAAAACAGGTACAAGATACCTACAGTGTGCTTATATTCTAAATTAAAAAGGAGTTTATATAAAGTTTACTTAAAACATGCATTTTCTATTGCTCAAGGCAACCAGCTTGTCTCTCTATTGGGAGGCTTCTCTAGGAAAATAGGTAGCAACTTGGACTAATACAACAGGCATTGCAAGAGCCCAAAAATATATTTTAATCACTCCAAACTTGTTTTGATTTCAACATGATAATGATTGTTTGTTCAATAATATGGTACCTTATATTGCTGATCCTTTACATGGGAACAACTCTGAAACTGACTGAGAGATAAAAAATTATGTTTTCAGTCCAAAATTACAACCTGTTTGCTATCTGTTTACATCCCATATATGAGTTTTCGACATGAAACCCAGAGTCTTTTGACCAGTGAAAAAACTGGCCCTTATTTAGGTTTAAAATTGATTTATGTATGTGCTGCTGTGTGAATTTGTATATACAATAGCCCAAGTATAAAAAATAGTAGAAAAATCTATAGGAGTAATATGTGCTACCCAGAAATTGAACTCAAAACATCAGGCTTAGAAACAACCAACTATTCCCACTGAGACAATTCTCTGACATTCACTTATAGATCTGAGACAATGTCATGAGCAAAACTTTGCTCCTAAGAATGAACTAAGAACAAGTTTCAATTAGGATAACAGAAAAACTGAAAAGTGTAATATTGCACAATACAGCACAGAAACAAGTTTCCAACAAAAGAACACGAGATGATTATATCATTTTAATTTGGAAATAGCATTTATTATTCAAATTATTTCATGTTCTTCATCCTTATATAAGAGTAAGTTTATAATCTGGATAGAAGACAATATTTTACTGATGTAATATTTCAAAAAAGGTTATTTGAGTATCAATGAACTCAATGGGGAATGTCTGTGGTAAGCAAAACTGGCAACATGAAGTTGAACATCATATAACAATGAAGAAAATAAACCCCACAAAGCTGTCACCAAGTCTTCACACATCTGTCATGGCCTAAAACTCATAGTAACATTACAAACACACAACATGCTTTTTGAAATAAATATCATTGCTGTTACATTATTTAACACCTCTAGATAATTCTCTCAGAAGGCAGTACTTCAACATTAGGTGCCGTATAGTAACTAATGGAAACACAAAGAAGAATGGAACTTTAAACAATATATATTTATATATATATATGTATATGAATACACATATATGTATGTATACAGTCATACATACATACACACTATTAAGCATTTTAACATTAATATTGGAAAAATAGAACACATCCAGGGAACATCTTCCACCATTGGACGTGTACTCAGAAGGCATGAGAATCAAGATTTCAAATGCAGCTTTGCCTAATTACTGGCATCCAAATCAGGCTTGAAAACAAACATCTTAAAGGAATTTGTGAAAATGAAAAACACAAGCACCGTGCTTTCTCAGAGACCCTTCCTTGAAAAGCATGATTACACACTACTTGATATAAATAAGCAATGGATTACATAGATGATGGGAATCCCATTCTATACTTTGCATCAGAAAAATACCTATCACCAAGTGGAAATGCATTAGATCAACAGAAGCCACAGAAAGAATATCAGAATGACCTAATAAATGTCAGTTATTGGATTTGATACACATAGAGCAAACTTCGATAGCTACTCCATTGTTTCAAAATATAGAACACAACCACAATTTGTGACCTCCTCCACTACATTATACATCAACATGGTAAATAATTTACTTCATCCAAGGCCATGTTTCTTTTCATAATTAGATTCTTAGGGTGTACAGATATTAGTACGTTTATCCTGTATTATATGTCTAATACCCACTTATGAGTGAGTATATACTCTATGTGTCTTTCTGCTTCTAGGATACCTCACTCAGGATGATCTTTTATAGATCCCACCATTTGCCTGCCAATTTCATGATTTCCTCATTTTTAAATGCTGAGTAGTATTCCCTTGTGAAAATGTACCACAATTTCTGTATCCATTCTTCAACTGAGTGGCACATGGGTTGTTTCTAGCTTCTGGCTATTACAAATAAAGCTGCTACAAACATGGTTGAGCAAATGTCCTTGTTGTATACTTGATCAAATTTTGAATATATGCCTAGGAGTTATATAGCTGGATCTTGAGGTAGCACTATTCCTAATTTTCTGAGAAATTACCACATTGATTTCCAAAGTGTTTGTACAAGTTTACATTACCACCAGAAGTGGAGGAGTGTTCCCCTTTCCTCACATCCTCTCCAGCATGTGTTGTCATTTGAGTTTTTGATGTTTTCCATTCTGATAGGTGTAATGTGATATCCCGGGTTCATTTTGATTTGCATTTCCCTGATGACTAAGGAAGACTTTTGAAGGGGGCAGGAGTTCCACAAGGAGAGCAACAGATGAAAAAATACTGGGCACAGGAGCATTTTGGGAGGCCGATCCTCCAACCAAAAACCATGCATGGAGATAACCTTGAACCTCTTCAACTCCTGACTAGATATATTCCATAGCAGCTCAGTCTCCAAGTGAGTTCCCTAGTAATGAGAACAGGAACTGTCTCTGATATGAACTCAGTGTCTGGCTCTTTGATCACCACCCCTTGAGGTGGGGCAGGTCACAGAGGAGGACAATTCTTTCATTCAGTTCTGATGAAATCTGATAGGCTAGGGTCAGATGGAAGTGGAGAAGGATCTCCCCTATCAGTGGACTTGGGGACAGAAATGGGAGGAAGTTAGGAGGTTGGGTAAAGGAGGGCATGAAGGATGGAGCTACAGCATAGATACAATGTGAATAAACTGTAATTTACAAAAACAAATTTTTAAAAAGTGAAAAAAAAAGAAACAACCTTCAGATACTAGAAGTTTTTTTGTTTACATCCCAGGATGTTGGTTTTTGAGAAAGAGATTTTCTGTATGGCCTTGACTGACCTGTCATTCTTTTTAGACCAGGCAGGACTTGAACTAACACAGATCCATTTCCCTCTGCCAGTCATAGTGCTAGTATTAGAGGCATTTGGCAACAGTCCAGGCTTTGAATTTTTTAATTTAATTTAATGTTTTATTTTTGTGACATGGTGTCTCAGTGCATCATTGCTAGTCCAGGACTCTCTTTGTAAACCAGGCTGAAGATCTCTTGAACTCACAGAGATCTACCTTCATCTGCCTCTCAAGTTATGGGACTAAGTATGTGTGCCACCATACCTGGCAAGACTTACCTATAGCCTAGTCACACTATGTGATTTCAGACATATCTAGGCACACATCTAGCCTTTTTTTTTTTTAAGACAAGATTTCTCTCTGTAGCCATGCATGTCCTGGACTTGCTATGTAGACCAGGATGACATTGAAGTTACACAGCAGCATGCTTGCGTCTCCTGGAGAGATGGGATTCAAGATATGTGCCACAAAGCCTGGTTCATATTTTTATTTTAATCATATATATATATATGATTAAAACATGATTTTGTTTTATATGTATATGATTAAACAAAATGTATATGTTAATATATAACATATTTATTAAATATATGGGATTATATTACTATATTTAGTGAGTATATATTAATTATACATATGAATATTTTGGTGTTTTGAGAGAGGGTTTCTCCTTTTAGCCCTGGCTATCTTGGACTAGATCTGTAGACCAGCCTGACCTTGAAATCACAGAGACTGGCCTGCTTTCTGCCTGCAGAGTGCTGGAAATAAAGGCCTATGCCAACTCTTAGTATTTATGTGCCAGGAGCCAAAGCTAGCCACGGAAGCCAAAGTCAAAGCTATCTAGTAGAGACAAAGGTATCTGCTGAAGCCAAAGTCAATCAGTGAGCCAAAGCTATCTAGTGGAGACAAAGGTAGTTACTGAAGCCAAAGCCAAGTAGAGAGCGAAGGACATTTAGTGGAGACCTATAGCTATTTAGTGAAAGAGTTATCTAAGACCCTAAATCATGGGTGATAGATTGTAAGGACATCCATTTGTTAGAGCATCTGTAAGATAACTTTAGAAAACATCCTTATGGTATCTTGCAGGTACAATATTTAACCCATGAAAGCACTCTTCCTATTTCCTGCAGCAGTAGATTAACCTTCCCCCTTTCCTGCCTTCTCCCCATATAAGTTGGGTAAAAATTTCTAATAAATGGAAGCCTTGATCAGATGAACAGACTTGGCTCCATTCCTGCATTTCTTGTCCCCTCCCCCCATTCCTTCCATTCTCCTACTTTAGGAACCCCACTGAAGCCCTGGGGGTTGGGGCATTTAGGCAACTGCTTCTGGCTTTCCTAGCAACCTGTGATGTCATTATGTGTCGACCTCCATGGAGGGCAGGCGTGGTTACTTTGTTCCTTAAAAGGATCTACCAGCCCATTTTGTCTCTCTCTTGGCCTCTCTTGCCCTCTTGCTATTGCCTTCTTGCCCTCCACCTTTCTCTGTTGGGGTGCCCTCTCTCTCTCTTCCCCCTATCATGTCCTGCTCTTTCCTTCTCTCTCTCTCTCTCTTCATCTGCATCTGAGAGCCCACCTGAGAATGTAAACAACTGTAAAAGAAAAACAGCTGTGATTATTCCCATCCTTGAATTGAAGCCAGAAGCACATAGCTCTCAAAGGGCAGGATGAACTGCTCCGAGATAGTTTTTAAAAAATAAGGGCAGGGTGAATTGTTTTGAGAAAACTCACAAAACGCCAAAAACTGCAAACAACTACCTGTAAACTATTTTCATGCTACTCTTGCTGACCAATCAATGTATAGAGCAAAAGTGGTCAAGTGTTTAAGTATAAAAACCCTGTGCTTTGCAAGCTTGGGGTCGACTCCTGTCTGTGGAAGGGAGACCCTATCGTGATTGGAATAAAAAAAAAAAAAAAAAAAACAAAAACCTATTGCTTTTGCATCTAGTCGTGGTCTGTGAGAGTTTCTGGGAAGGGCACAATCTTGAGCTGCTGAGTTGTGATACCCCAGGTCTTACATTCTTAGTGCATTTGACCGGGAAATGGCATGCCCCTTCCCCAACCCTCATCAGACTGAGCTCAGAGGTCGAGCTTCGAACAGGTTAGCCTGATTTCTGTTTTTCTTTGCTTGTTTCTGTCTTACCAATATGTTTCTGTTTAGGCGCCTATCTAGACATTTTATAGTCATCTGATCAGTCATTGTGATAGACAGACGTATCAGACTATCGCTTGACTGGGATAGTCTGACTCCAGCTTGAGTCCAGTTTGAGAGGCTAGAACCGCGATGGTTCTCCTCCCATCTGTTTCCTGTTAGAGACAGCTGCCACCAGGCAGCCTCTCAATCAGAGTTCTGTGGTACCAACCACAAGGGCGTCCTTGCCTAATTGCCTGCCTTGTTCTCTTTGTCTCTATCATTGTTCCCTCTTTTACTTTCTTGATGGACGACTTTATTATGGGACAAACTGTGACTATACCCTTATCCCTCAACCGTGATCATTTCTTGGGGGTGAGATATAGGGCATATAACCTTTCAGTTGAAGTTAAAAATGGGAAATGGCAAACTTTCTGTTCCTCAGAGTGGCCTCTTTTTCAGGTTGAATGGCCACAGGAGGGCACCCTTCACCTGGACAAGATCCTAGTTGTCAAGATCAAGACCCTCCAGACTCCAGGAGGCCCTCTGTCTAAGGATCAGTGTGCATATTGCAAGGAGAAAGCACACTGGATCAAGGATTGTCCTAAAAGGAAGAAAAAGCAAGAAAAACCAAACACCCAAGCCCTGGAGACCCGAGTCCTAACCCTGAGTGATGACAGCGATTAGGGGGGATGGGGTTCGGTCCCCTCCCCAAGCTCAGCGTAATCTTTAAGGTGGAGGGGAAGCCAGTCCACTTCTTGGTGGACACTGGCACCCAGCATTCTGTTCTGTTACAAGACTTTGGAGCTAAAAAAGAGAAGAAATCGTGGGTCAAAGAAGCCACTGGATGTAAACAATACTCATGGACTACACCGAAGAATGGTATACCTTGGAGTGGACCAGGTATACCACTCATTCTTAGTTCTCCCTGAATGCCCATACCCGCTGTTAGGGTGAGATATCCTAACTAAGATAGGAGCCCATATCCATTTTAGACCAGATGGCCCACAGGTGACAGACAATAAAGGAGATCCCATTCATGTACTGACAATTCAACTGGAAGATGAATACCGCCTGTCTGAAAAGGTGGTAAGTCCAGAAAAAGACATTGACTGGTGGCTACAGAGATTCCCAGGACATGGGCTGAAACAGATGGCCTAGGAAAAGCAGAGAAACAGCTCGAGTTCCGATAGAGCTGAAGCCTCAGGCTACCCCAATCACGGTGTAACAATATCCAATGTCTAAGAAAACCCGTGAGGATCCACCCTCACAAACAGAGGTTCCTTGACCTAAGGGTTCTCAGAAGGTGCCATTCTGCCTGGAATACTCTATTGCTGCCAATTCAGAAGCCTGGGAGCAATGACTATTGACCCCTACAGGACTTCAGGGAAGTTAACAAACAGGTCATGGACTTACACCCTTACCGCGCCCAAAACATATAACCTGTTGAGTTCCCTTCCCCCTGACAAGGTTTGGTATACGGTCCTGGACCTTAAGGACACATTTTTTTTTTGTCTCCAACTCAGCCCTACCAGCAAAGACATTTTTGCTTTAAAATGGAAAGATCCAGACTCAGGGGTCTCAGGCCAGCTTACATGGACAGGATTTCCTCAAGGTTTAAAAAGTCTTCTACTATATTTGATGAAGCCCTACACTGTGACCTGGTACACTTCTGGGCCACAAATCCCCAGGTAACTTTTCTCCAATATGTGGATGACATTCTATTAGCTGCAAATTGTAAAGAAACCTGCCTTAAAGCCACCGACCAGCTGTTACAAGAGCTGGGTGACCTCGGCTATAGAGCATCAACAAAAAAGGCCCAGCTCTACAGCAAACAGGTCAGTTATCGGGGATATATATTAAGAGAGGAAAAGAAATGGCTATCAGAGGCTAGGAAAGAGACTGTATTTCATATTCCCCCTCCACGGACTACTAAACAACTGAGGGAAATTTTAGGTACAGCAGGGTTTTGTCAGCTGTGGATTGCAGGATTTGCCAAGATGGCAGCCCATCTGTATGCCCATATGAAGGGCAAAGACTCTTTCATCTGGGGTAAGGATGAACAAGATGCATTTGATAATATCAAACAAGCCTTAATATTGGCTCCAGCATTGGGACTCCCTGATGTAACCAAACTCTTCCATCTCTATGTGGCTGAGAATCAGGGAATGGTCACTGGGGTGCTAACACAGAAAATTGGACCCTGGAAGAGACCGGTAGCCTATCTATCCAAAACACTTGATTCAGTAGTGGCAAGATGGCCAACCTGCCTGCAAATAATAGCAGCAGTGGCAGCACTAGTAAAAGATGCAGACAAACTGACTCTGGGACAGGACCTCACGATCTATGCTCCTCATGCCCTTGAGAGTGTCATAAGGCAGCCACCTGATTACTGGCTCATGAACACCCACATGACACATTATTCAAGGCTTTGCACTTGAATAACGATAGAGTCACCCTTGCCCCGGCTATGAAGCTAATCCCTGCCACCTTATTGCAGGATCCAGAAATCCAGCCCCTGGAGCATGATTGTTTGCAGGTTCTAGCAGAGGAACAGGGATGGTGAAAGGACTTGAAAGATCAACCTCTTCCTGATGCTGAGGTACCATACTATATGGGTCGGAGCAGTTTTTTGAGAACAGGAAGAGAAAGGCAGGGGCTGCAGTGGTAGATGGACATAGGTAATATGGGCCCAGGCGTTGCCAGAGGGCACTTCTACTCAGAGAGCTGAATTGATCTCATTAGCCCAGGCATTATCTCTGGAAAAGGACAAAAAGATAAACATCTACACTGATAGTTGGTACGCCTTACCAACAGCATGAGCACGGGGCCATCTATCAGCAGAGAGGCCTGCTAACATCAGCCAGTAAAGAGATAAAAAATAATAACAAGATTTTGGCTTGGCTCAATGCCTAGTTGCTGCTGGACAAGGTAAGCATTATTCATTGCCCAGGACATCAGAAGGGGACTTCCAGGGCAGCAAAGGGGAATAACATGGCCGATCAGGAGGCTAAAGCAGCTGCTAGAGGAAACTCTGTCCCAGTGGTACTAACTGCTGAACTGCCCAGAGAAGAATGACTAAACTACTCAGAAAGTGACTTAAAGTTAATGTGGCAAAAAAAGGGGATATTTGACAATGACGTGGGGGCATGGATAAACTCCAAAGGTAAGATCATTCTACCCCAGGAAGATGGTGAGAGATTAATAACTCAAATGTATAAATGGACTCACTTGAGGGCAAAGAAATTGGCTGAAGTTGCCTGCCAATCCCAGTACCGAATACTAAACCTCACCACCTTGACTGAGTGAGTGACTAGGACGTGTGAACCTTGCCAGTGTGTAAACATAGGTGAGAGTTTCCAGAGCCCAGGGAAGCCGCTGAGAGGAACTGTGGCAACCTTTTTGGAGTTAATGTCAAATTTTGAGTTAATGGCCTCTGAGCAGGGGAATCCAGCCTATTGGCTTTGGCTATTTTCCAAAGTCCAGTTTCTTATACACTGACCTTGGTGGTCCTACAGCAGACTGCTCTGACCCTTAGAAAGTGTGTGTAATCATAGTAACCAGACAGCAGGCTCTGTGTAACCTTGAGTGAGCTCTCCTATGTTTTGCCCAAGTAAAGCTCCTACTTGAGAAACTTCTTGTACTTTTCTGCCTAATTAAGTGTTAACCTGACGTCCATTAAATCAACACCTGGATCAGCACGTAGACTTGGTGTCCTTCTCTGTGTCACCCTGTCTCTCTCTCTCTCCCAGCCCTCTCTCAGGTGGTATTCATGTGACACTGCTGGCCTGTGACAAGGAACTAGACCTGGAATGCATTGGGAAGTGGATTTCACTGAAAGTAAACCATCCAGGTAAGGCAATAATTATCTCCTGGTTTTTGTGGACACTTTCTCAGGATGGGTAGAAGCTTTTCCCACAAAGAAAGAAACCTCCCTGGTCATGGCCAAAAAGATTCTGGAAGACATTTTCCTCGGTTTGGTATTCCAAAGGTAATTGGGTCAGACAATGGACCAACCTTTGTTGTTCAGGTAAGCCAGGAGGTGGCCAGGTTTCTGGGGCTTGACTGGAAGTTACATTGTGCTTATAGACCCCAAAGTTCAGGACATTTAGAGAGAATGAATAGAACTCTCAAAGAGATTCTCACCAAATTGAACATGGAGACTGGCGGTGACAAGGCGGTGCTCCTTCCCTTGGCCGTCTTTAGGGTCAGAAATACTCTCTCCATATAGGCTTAGCACCCTTCGAACTACTATATGGGTTTCTGTTCCCTGACTCTTCTTGGGGACCCCCTTGACATAACTAGTGGTAACTCTGACTTGTACAGGCTGAAAGAACTGCAGCTTATTCAGAAAGAAATTTGGAGCAAGGTTGGCAGTGCATATGTGCCTGGGTCCTTTTAGGTGCCCCATCAGTTCCACGTTGAAGATCTGGTATATGTGCAGTGACATGGCAACCAGAATCTGGAACCTCCTTGGAAGGGTCCTTATTACATCCTCCTCACCATGCCAACTGCAGTCAAAGTAGAGGGCATCACAGCTTGAATCCACATGTCACATGTTAAGCATGCATTTCCTCAACCTGCAACTCCTGGAAAGTCCAAGCCTCCAACTACCCGCTGAAATTGAAACTCATCAGGGACAATAAACTTACTGACTAGAACTCCCCTTTGTCAGGGAAAGTATAAGTACAGTTCAAGTCCTGATATTCCAGAAAGAATATCAATCTCTCTATGAGATTGATCCACCATTTTAGGGTTAAAATTGAATTAAAAAAGGAGGGGGTGAGGGAACCACCTGGGAAAGAGAAAAACACCTGTGATTATTTGAATGGAAGTCAGGTGTAGATAACTCTTGAAGGAAAGGGGCAACTGTTCTGAGAACAACTATCTACAACCACCTGTAAACTATCTACAAGCAGCTGTATACTATCTAAAACCAGGTGTAAACTATCTTCATGCTATTCTTGCTGACCAATCAATGTATAGAGCAAAAGTGGTTTGGATTTCAGGTGTAAAACCCTGTGCTTTGCATATTCAGGGTCATCTTCTGTCTTTGGAGGGGGGACCCTATCGCAACTGGAATAAAACTCTTGCTTTTGCCTCAAGTTGTGGTCTATGAGTGTTCCTGGGAAGTGCACAATCCTGAGCTCCTGAGCAGTGAGACTCCAGGTCTAACAACATGAAACTCAAACGCTTTTGCCATCCATTCTTTAGGTGGTGAAGCAGCTTATAAAATGGGAAACCACTGTTCCAGCTATGCAACACACAGGTTTATATCTAGACCACTCACAGAAGTCATAAAATGTAAACATGAAGAAACAAACAAACAAACAATCTAGAAAAGATCATCCTGAGTGAGGTATCCCAGAAGCAGAAAGACATACACGGTATACACTCACTTTTAAGTAGAGGCTAGACCTATAAGATAGGATAAACATCCTAAAATCTGTACACCTAAAGAAGATAAATGAGAAAGAGGACATGGATGAAGATGATCAATCCTCACTTAGAAAGACCAATGGGATGGACATAGGAGAAAACAACAGGACAGAAGCTTACCACAGAGGACCTGTGAAAGATTCTACCTAGCAGTGTATCAAAGTAGATGCTGAGACTCATAAGCAAACCTTGGGCAGAGCACAGGGAATCATATGAAAGAAGGCGGAGTTAGTACGACCTGGAGAGGACAGGAACTCCACAAGGACCAAATATATCAGAGCACAGGGGTCTTTTATGAGACTGTATCTCCAACCAAGGACCATGTATGCATATAACCTAGCACCCCTGCTCAAATGTAGTTCATGTTAGCTCTGCATCCAATTGGTTACCATACTAAGTGGAACAAGGACTATTTCAGACATGAACTCAATGGCTGGCTCATTGACCTCTCCCCCCCCCTCCCCAAGGAAAGATCAGACTTGCTAGGCCACAGAGGAGGACATTGCAGCCAGTCCTGATGATACCTGATAAGCAAGGGTCAGTTGGAACAGGAGGAGGCCCTCCCCTATCAGCGGACTTGGAAAGGGGTAGGGAGGAGATGAGGGAAGGAAGGTGGGATAGGGAGGTGATGAGGAACTGGGCTACAGCTGGGATACAAAGTTAAGAAGCTGTATCTAATATTAAAAATAAAAATTAAAAAAGTGGGACATAAAACAAAGTTGTAAAGATGAAACACAAAATGCTGACAGATTTCTTTTGTTTGAAGACAGGATTTTTCTGAATAATTTTGGCTGTCCCAGACTCTCTTTATAGAACAGCCTGTGCTTGAACTCACAGAGATCCACCTACCTTTAACTTCCTGAGTGCTAGGACTGCAGGTGCTCACCATGAGGCCTAGCTGCTGATAGTTTATTTTGCTGTAGCATTTTATTTTTGTTGTTGTTTCATGCACTACCTCCCAACTGCAGTTTCCTGTTCTTCCACTCCTCCCAGCCACAATCTATCCACCTCTACTCTGCCCACCTCACATCTCCTTCAGATCCACTGCTTCTTTATTTTCAATGAAAAAAAAAATCTGATGGCCTAACAAGTTACAAAAGGACTAGGAATAATCCCTCACATCAGAGTTGGTCAAAGCAATACACGAGGAGAGAAAGTATAGGGAGAGCAGGAAAAAGAGTGAGAGACACCCCCATTCTCACTGTTGGAAGTCCCTCAGCGACATCAGGATAATAATCATAAGGTATATGCCAACAACCTAGATCACAAGACTCATAGAATGTTTATGTTTTTGTCATTCAGACTCTGTGATCCCCTATGAGCCCAATTGACTCAGTGGCCCATGCTCTTGTTGTGTCCTTGATATCTCTGGTTCCTACAATAACATATTCCCTCATTTCTGGGGTTCCCCTGGGTACATCATTGTGTTTGGCTGTGGGTCTCTGCATCTGCTCCCATCAGATGCTGGGTGATGTCTCTCTGATGACAACTGGGCTAGGCACTCATGTATGATTATAGCAGAGTATCTTTCATTGACATATGTTGCCTGTCATGTTTACAGATATTGTGTGTCTCTAGGCTATCTTGACTCTGGTTCATGGTCATCCAGGCAGTGTCAGGCATGGACTTCCTCTCATGGTGTGGGCCTCAATGTCTTTTCTGGAGTGTATTTCATATTATTAGGTTGGGGATTTCCTTCTAGTATCTTCTGTAGGGCTGGATGGCTGCATATATACTGGGTATAGTAGTCTGGGTTGGCATCGGCGGTCTCTTAGTGTCTGCATGATATCCATCCAAGCCCTTCTGGCTTTCATAATCTCTGCTGAGAATTCTAGTGTGATTCTGATAGGTCTACTTATTATTTGAATGCTGTTTTGGTATTAGCAGTGTCATGCATAGAACAGTTAATTTTCGTGGTGTTATCCCCATATGAAATGAAATCTCGGTAACCTAAGAAAATGAAAAATGAACACAAACTTTAATGTGTGTTGAGGAAATTGAGACAAAGAAGGGACTCATTTGAGGTAAAAATAAACTATATATAAATGCTGCAAAAATTAAAATAGTTGTAATTCAATTATGATATTTTAGAATGCAACTGCATGAAAAAAGTTAACTCCTGGTCCATCAATATACCCAAAAATTTATGTAGCATTTTGACTTTGCATGATGATGAATATTTTTTTCTATATCTCCTCATATCAGTTACTATTGTTTAAGTGATTTCTGAATGAATTACATGACATTATTAAAAGCAGAAAATTTGGTAGTCCTATATGAAAGATGATTATATGCATAGTTTATTTTCCCTCTAACTCTCTCTTTATAGGAAAGGATTTATGAGAATGATTTACAATCTGTGAGTCAATTAATTCAACAGTGGAAGGCTAAATATGGAAAATCGAGGAATCTATCAGTGGCTTAGTCCATGAGGCTGGTTGGTGCAACGCACCTTCAAATACACTGAAATCTTCAAGAAGAAGGTTCTATAGTCAATGAAGAAATAGTCTCGCTACCCAGGGAAAAGGGAAGAGGCAAAGAGTAAAATATTCCTTCTTCCATGTCCTTGTATAGGTTTCTAGTAGAAGATGAGGCAAAGGTGAGTAGTTGGTTTTGCAGTATGAAGATATGGATTAAAGGTGTGTTTTTCAGCCTTATAGATCCAGAAGAGAAGTAGAGAAGACTATTTCAAACAAGCAAGAGTACTTCACAATTGTGTCGTTAATTTGGGTGTTTTGCTTAATTCCATATGCAGTCAAGTTAAAAACCAAGACTCATGATCACACCTCTTTTCAGCTTGAAAGATAATCATATCTCTTCTTTACATTAATTTCCAAATGAAAAGAATAACCAGGTCATAGCAATGCCTAAAAATAATTTAATGACGCAGAGTACAATAGCAGACAAATTACATATTTATCCTGATCATAATTGAAGCTAACATTATATAACTGTCCTTCAAAAACCGTCCAGGTTAGAAACAATAAAGTCCAGGTTAGAAACAACTCTCCACCGCCGCTGGGCCACTCCACAACACCTCCCTCGTAGGGCAACCCACATTAAGCCCAAGGATTCACCTCCCACCTGCTATGTGTGTGCAGGGTCCCTAAGTCGAGACCAAGCATGCTCCTTATTTGATGGCTCAGTCTCTGCAAGCCCCCTGGGGGCTGAGTCAGCTGTTTCTGTTGGTCTTCTTGTGAGGTTCCTCGCACCTCAATGGCCTTCATCTTTTCCCCAAAACTTACTCAGGATCTCTAGAGCTCTGTATCTTTCTTAGGTGCAAGTCTGAGCATTTGTCCAAGCTCATTTCTGGTTGGAGTCTCTGAGACAATGGTCAGGTTAGGGTCCAGGCAACGGGGTTTTACAGTCCCAATTCTGGGCATTCCCAATGGGGTCAAATATCATCCAACAGAGCCTGATAATCTTCTTCTGTGAGAGGAGCCTCGAGTGTTTGTTCGATCTGCTCCCATGGTACATCTGGGTCCAGAGCGGCTGCTCCCTGTTCCTCTTCCACTGTTCTCACCTGTTGCTCCAAGAAGAGCTGGACAGGGCAGGAGTCACTGGATTCTGGGTAGGCCTCTGTGAAGAAGGTGAGCTCGGGTCTTGACATCAACGCTTCTGCACACTCACCTCCTGCAGAACCCGGTGTCAACAAGCTGTCCTGGGAAGCCTCCTGCTCAATGCAACACGATGCTCCAGAAGCCCTTTCCTGGCCAGGAGAGGCAGGCAGGTCCTCACCTTTAGCTGTGCTGCCTCCAGCGCGGCCTTTCTCCCTGGCCTTTCTGTTCTGGAACCATATGTGGACGGTGTCCTCAGGCAAACCTGTGCTCAGGGCCAGTTGCACCCTCGTGGCATAGTCTGGGGATGGAGAGATCTCAAAAGCTTGCACTAGCATGCTGATCTGCGCTGGACTAAGCCGGGTTCGAGGCCTTCTCCGTTCTGAGGGCGGGCCTCTTGCTTGTTGTACCCTGGCGACCAGCTTTTCAGGAGGCTGTTGGGAGGCTTCATGGCTGGAGCCTGTGGTGGTCTGCTTTGAGGTCTTCCTCGACATGCCAGTTCTAGTTCTGCGGTTTTGAAACCACACGCGGATGGAGGACTCTGGAACTCCGAATTCCCTGGCCAGTTCCTGCCTGGTCCTGAAGCTCGGGTAAGGTGTCTTGGCGAAAACTGAGAGCAAGACCTTCTTCTGCGTGGCCTGCCAAACAGTCTTTTGACGCCGGGATGTCTTTGCCGTGCTGCAGCCACCCCCATCTGCCTGATCTTCCATCCTGCCAAGGACACTTTGACAGGAGTTCTTCCTCTCCAGTGTGTACTCAGAACAACACCCAGGAAAGTGCAGACTATGGCAAATGCGTAAAGGGGTCCGCTGTTCACCCTTAAATACCGACCTGAGGCCCCACCCACTCCCTCGAGGCCTCCAATTACAGGCCAAACCGTGGAACGCTCTTCTGCTTCCAAACTGTGAAACCCTTCCTTCCTCCTGCGAATTTTCCCATATCCCACCCTAAAGCAGCCTTTCCAGAAACATTTGGCCTTGTGTTCTACCCAAATTCCACTGCTTAGCTCACAGTACACACCTGTGTTGGCCCACAAGGAGTTTGATGGGAGGGTCTAAGGCACGGCTTCTGATGATCAGGCAAGGAGAAGGGGCAGAAGCCAGGAGCAGTCTTTGCCTACTTTAACAAGGTCATTCATTCAGCTCTGGCTGATGCTCAAAGAGGAACGTGGCTAGAACAGATCTTGCATTCTGCATGTGCTTCTGCCTTAAGTTCCTTTCAGCTTCAGTCTCACGGTGTATGATTTCAACAATCTAAATATGGTTAGGACCCTGCAAGTCTAAGCATTTGGGCAGAGAGGAGACTTATCCTGCAGAAAGACTCCTGGATTGATTTCTGAATTTCTCCTTCAGTGGCAGGCCACAGAAAGCATCAACTTCCCTCTTGGACCCTCTGGTTTCACCTATTTGATCCACCATACACTTTGTCCGTGTAGAAGGCAATCTCCCACAGCCTTTCTTGAATATCTGCTGGAGGCATACAGCTGGTTTACAACCTATGACCCTACCTCAGATGAGTGTAAGCCAATGGTGACTATAATCTTTATAGACCAGTCAGCCAGAGATATTTGTAGAAAGCTCCAGAAAATAAAGGGTTTACAGGACAAGTCGTTGAAGGATTTAGTGCAGGTGGCAGAAAAGGTTTTAGACAGCTGGGAGATGGAAGAAGAGAAAGAGGAAAGAATGCAGAAAGAGCAGGAAGTGAGAGAAAGAGAAAGGAAAAGAGGCAAGACAGAAAGTTGACTAAGATCCTGGCCACTGTAGTGCAGTCATAATGATAGGGAGAGAGTTCCTGGAAATCAGAGGGGCCCTCTGTCTATGGAATAGTATGCCTATTGCAAGGAGAAAGGACACTGGATCAAGAATTGTCCCAAAAGAAAATTGAAGACCTACACCGGGACCTGGCACACTTCTGGGCCAACAATCCTCAGGTAACTCTTTTCCGATATGTGGATGATATACTATTAGCTGCAGATTATAAAGAAACCTTACTTGAAGCCACAGATCAGCTGTTGCAAGAGCTGGGTGACCTCGGCTATAGACTGTCGGCGAAAAATGCTCATCTCTGCAGGAAACAGGTCAGTTAAGAGGTGGCTATCGGAGGCTAGAAAAGAGACTGTATTTCACATTCCCCCTTCATGGACTACTGAACAACTGAGGGAAATTTTAGGTAAAGAAGTATTTGCCAAGATGGCAGCCCCTCTGTATCCCCTTACAAAGGGCATTGACTCTTGCATCTGGGGAAAGGATGAACAAGCTGCATTTGATAATATCAAACAAGCCTTAATGTCTGCCCCAGCTTTGGTACTCAGATTGTGACCAAAACCTTTCATCTCTATGTGGCCGAGAATCAGGGAATGGCCAACAGATGCTAACACAGTAAATTGGACCCTGGAAGAGACTAGTAGCCTATCTATCCAAAAAGCTTGATTCAGCAGCGGCAGGATGGCCAACCTGCCTGTGAATAATAGCAGCAGTGGCGGCACTAGTAAACGATGCAGACAAACTGACTGTGGGACAGGACCTCACCATCTATGCTCCTCTTGCCCCTGAGAGTGTCATAAGGCAGCCACCTGATCGCTGGCTCACGAACACCTGTATGACATATTACCAGGCTTTGCTATTGAATAAAGGTAGAGTCACCTTGCCCTGGCTATGGAGCTAAACCCTGCCACCTTATTGTAGGATCCAGAAATCCAGGCCCTGGAGCATGATTTGCAGGTTTGAGCAAAGGAACAGGGATGGCGAAAGGACTTGAAAGATCAACCAATTCCTGATGCGGAGGTGACATACTATATGGATGGGAGCAGTTTTTTGTAGAACGGAAAGAGAAAGGCAGAGGCAGTGGTGGTAAATGGACATAAGGTATTCCGGGCGCAGGCGTTGCCAGAGGATACATCTGTTCATCGAGCTGGATTGATTGTTTTAATTCAGGCATTAACTCTGGAAAAGGGTAAAAAGATAAACATCTACACTGATAGTTGGTTTGCCTTACCAACAGCCCATGGACATGGGGCCATCTATCAGCAGAGAGGCCTGCTAACATCAGCTGGTAAAGATGTAAAAAATAAAAATGAGATTCTGCCTTTGGTCAATGCCCTGTTGCTGCCCGACAAGGTAAGCATTATTCAATTCTTAGGACAGCAGAAGGTGACTTCCAGGGCAGCAAAGGGGAATAACATGACCAATCAGGAGGTTAAAGTAGATGCTAGAGGAAACTCTGTCCCAATGGTATTAACAGCTGAACTGCCCAGAGAAGAACGACTAAACTACTCAGAAACTGACTTAAAGTTAATATGGCAGAAATGGTATATTTGACACCAATGTGCGGACATAGATTGACTCCAAAGGTAAAATCATTCTACCACAGGAAGACGCTGAGATATTGATAACTCAGATGCATAAGTGGACTCACTTGGGGGCAAAGAAATTGGCTGTAGTTGCCCTCCAATCCCCGTACAGGATACTAAACCTAACCATCCTGACTGAGAGAGTGACTAGGGCATGTGAACTTTGCCAGAGAGTAAACATAGGTAAGAATTTCCACAGCCCAGGAAAGCTGCTGAGAGGAACTAGTCCCAGAATGCATTGGGAAGTGGATTTCACTGAAATTAAACCAGCCAGGTATGGCAATAAATATCTCCTGGTTTTTGTGGACACTTTCTCAGGATGGGTGGAAACTTTCCCACAAAGAAAGAAACTGCCCTGGTCATGGCCAAAAAGATTCTGGAAGACATTTTTCCTCGGTAAGGTATTCCAAAGGTAATTGGGTCAGACAATGGGCCGGCCTTCGTTGCTCAAGTAAGCCAGGAGGTAGCCAGATTTCTGGGGCTTGATTGGAAGTTACATTGTGCTTATAGATCCCAAAGTTCAGGACAGGTAGAGAGAATGAATAGAACTCTAAAAGAGACACTCACCAAATTGACCATGGTGACTGAGGGTGACTGGGTGGTGATCCTTCCCTTGGCCTTCTTTGGGATCAGAAATACTCCCTCCCTACTAGGCTTAATTCCCTTTGAATTACTATGTGGGGTTCCTGCACCCCTGACTCTTCTTGGGGACCCCCTTGACATAACTAGTGGTAACTCTGACTTATCGAGGCTGAAAGGACTGCAACTTATTCAGAAAGAAATTTGGAGCAAGGTTGGCAGTGCATATGCACCTGGGTCCTTGGAGTTGCCCCATCAGTTCCAGGTTGGAGATCTGGTGTAAGTGAGATGACACCGCAGCCAGAATCTGGAACCTTGGTGGAAGGGTCTTTATTGTGTTCTGCTCACCACCCCAACAGCTGTCAAAGCAGAGGGCATTGCAGCTTGGATCCATGGGTCACATATCAAGCTTGCTCTTCATCAACCTGCTGACACGTGGAAAGTCCAAGCCTCCAGCACTCTGTTAAAACTGAAACTCATCAGGGAAAATGAACTCTTTGACCAGTAAAGTGGACAGACAATGGTACCTCTGGGTGGTGCTGTTTGTACTCAATTGGGTAACTATTGACTGGAGCTTTGGTGATCCTCACCAGGCTCACAAGGCCCTGGAAGCAATGTATGGCAAACCCTGTGATTGCAAGGGTGGTGTGATGAATGGCAGAGCCTTACTTAATGGTGAGATTTGGAGCCCCAACAAGGCCTATGCTCAAGGTGAGTTTGGCGATACATGGGCATATAGAGCCCTACAACCTTCAGGGAGTACTCCATGTTTAGAATGGCATTGTGTAACCAAGCCTAAAATGATTCCTTATGTAAATGGGTACCCCAGGCATTGCCCTTGTCATACCTATCAACAGGATGTGCATAGAAGTTGTTATAGGGTTGTGCAACAATGTACTGGAAAAGATAACATCACCTATTTCACTTCCATATTGAACCAAGTCAGGGAGGAGATCAGGATAGACGATTGGTCCCACAGTGTGCCAACAGCAGGCCATGGATCTAAATTACTCCAAGCCCCTTGTTCGGAGATGGTAGGAAAGCCTGTATGCTGAAGAAAGGTACCTCCAATTCACCTTTCAGATGGAAGAGGGCTGCAGGATCAGGGCAGACAAGAAAAGGTTAAACAATGCATTGAAGAGTTAATAGAAAAAAGAATACTCATCCCTCAGTTACCACTCTCTGGTTCTTCCTGATAGTAGAGGAAACATTATTTTAGACCCCCAGACTGTAGATGTTATTACTGCCACTCATAGACTCCTAAATGACAACAATCCTTCGCTTGCAAGTGACTGCTGGCTCTGCCACTGACAAGGGCAGCCTGTTCCTCTGGAGCTCCCCCCCAACGCCACTTATTCCACTGCTGAGGGGTCCTGACACTCAGCACCCCCTATGAGAGTGCAGCCTCTCTTCAAGCAAAATGTTATCTGTTTGACAAAACCCTACAAAAATGATAGCTCAGAACTACCTGTAGGGGATGCTACCTTTGCCATTTGTGATTCAACAATTGACATCTCCACAGCTCTCTGCCCTGACAATAACACTGTTTTCTTATGCAGGAATAATAAAGCCTATACGTTCTTGACCACAGATTGGACTGGGACCTGTGTACAGGCAACTCCCTGATATTAGCATCATTCCAGTGGATGAGCCAGTCCAGTCCCCAGCTTTGACTTAATGGCTGGAAGAACGAAGAAAGCCATTCAGTTCATTCCTCTGTTAGTGGGAATTGGGCTGACTGCTTCCATAGGCACTGCGTCAGCTGGTTTGGGTGTTTTATTATATAAATACAAGAAACTGTCCCAACAGTAAATTAGCGGTGTACAATTGGTTTTGAGCACCATCAATGACCTCAAAGACCAGCTCAATTCCTTAGCAGAAGTAGTTCTCCAGACCTGGAGGTGATTAGACCTCCTTGTGGCCGAAAAAGGAGGAATCTGCTTAGCCCTACAGGAGAAATGCTGTTTTTACACTAATAAATCAGGCATTGTTAAAGGAAAGATTAAAAAAATTACAAAATGATCTTGAAAAGAGGAGATGAGAATTAATAGAATCTCCTTTTTGGAATGGGTTTAATGGTATGCTCCCCTATGTGCTTCTTTTACTGGGACCTTTTGCTACCCTTTTGCTCCTTGTCACAATAGTACCTTGTATTGTTAACCAATTACTGGCCTTCGTCAGGGAATGTGTAAGTGTGGTTCAGGTCCTGATGCTCCAGAGGCAGTATCAATCTCTCTCTGAGATTGATCCACAATTTTAGGGTTAAAATTGGAGAACAAAGAAAAGGGGGGATGAGAGCCCACCTGAGAATGAAAACAACTGTAAAAGAAAAACAGCTGTGACTATGCCCGTCCTTGAATTAAAGCAGAGGCACATAGCTCTCAAATGGGAGGATGAACTGCTCCGAGATAGCCTTGAATTAAAGCCAGAGACAGGTAGCACTTGAAGGGCAGGAGGAGTTGTTTTGAGAAAAGTGACAAAGAGCCAAAAACTGCAAAAAACTAGCTGTAAACTATCTTCATGCTATTCTTGCTGACCAACCAATGTATAAAGCAAAAGTGGCCAGATTTTTAAGTATAAAAACACTGTGCTTTGCATGCTCTGGGTCATATCCTGCCCTTGGAGGAGTGATCCTATCCCGATTGAAAAAAAAAAAAAAAAATCTTGCTTTTGCATCGAGTTTGGTCTCTGGGAATTCCTGAGAAGGGCGCGATCTTGAACTCCTGAGCCGTGAAACCCCAGGTTTTACAGGATAAATATAAAAGAAGTAAGTCAGTGAAATAACAGTAAATTTTTGAAAGAGTTTTAAGCAGTCATATTGTGAATTATCTACACAAAATCCCTATAATACATGTAAGTACATGCATGAATATAAACATGTCGCAACCTAAATACTTTTACTAATACACATAGATATGTATAGTTCAACACTAATCAAGGAAGCTTTTCCTTGAAACACAGTCATGACTGAAAACCACAACCAATCACAAGGCAGAATTCTGGAGAACAGTCACATCTGATACATCTACAAAATAATTCCCAGAACTAAGACTAAGTGATCATGTATAACAGAGATATATATATATATATATATATATATATATATATATATATATATTTGGCAGAGGATCAGAGTATGTTCTGGTAATGTGTCTCCTAACAATATCAGAAGGTACACCCATAAGATAGACCAATATAAAAAATAAAGAAAAAAAAAACGCTTAGCAATATACATGTATAAAAACGAGCTGAAAATTGGAAATACTAATAGATATGCAAAAGTGGTCTAGGAAGAAACCATTGTCCTTAATCCTATGAAAAAATATACAGGGAACTAATAAATGCTGAGAGTGAAAAAATAAAACTATTTCCAGGAAAGTGCATAAAATCAGTTAGTTATCCAATACCAAGCAATCAACCCTGAAAACATGCATGGAAATAACATTATTAAACTGAGCAACTTATATTAAGAGCATAATACCAATTTGAAAAAAGATGATGAATTTGAAAGAGAAATAAGAGAGGTCTGTAGGAAAGTTTGGAGGGAAGAAAAGAGAAGGCACAAAATGATGTAATTATTAAATAACCTTTAAAATGAAATAAATATTAGCTCTTTAGGTCATGATTTTAAAATGAATCACTATTGAGTAGTATAAAAACCTAAAACTTGCAGGTAGATAGATGGAACTAGAAAAAATCATGTTATATGAGGTAATCCAAACACACAAAGACAAACTTCACATATTCTCTCTTCTACGTTTCCCAGCTCTAAACTGAATATGTGTGTACTCATATGTGAGTCTATATCCGGCAGTAATTAAAAAGCCAAGAATGGAATAGTGACCATTTCCAAGGTAAGAATGGAAGTGTGGGGAGTGCAGTAGGAAGTAGAAGGGTATAGAGATTTGAAACAGTAAATGGGAAAAACTTGAAGGGGGTATAATAATTTCGGAGGAAAGACAGAAAGAAATACAAAAGGGAAGATGGTAAAATAACAGTAAGGATGTCTGAAAAAGTAATATGGAATTATACTAGTAACTATCTAAGATATGTATAATCCATGTAAGCTGATGTATGAAACTAAAATTTAGTTTCAATGAAATTTTGCCATTTGTGATGACAATTGTCCTTCCATCTAACAAAAACTCCAACACCAGGAAACCTTTTGAGTTATTGGGAAGGGTTTTCTAAGAGAATCCTCAAAAATTATATGCTACTACCTATCTGAACTGAAAACTACAGTCCATTTCCAGCCCAAAAAGATGTTGTTTGTTCGGTCTGAAATACCTGAAAATAACAGGATGCAGAATGAGGAACTAGGAAAATGAAGAGGTGCCGTGCTAACTCTTGAACTTTGAATTTCCACCAACTGCCAGCTTCTTGGAATATAACCTTATAGTTTTCCTCAAGTGCCTGCTTTTTCAACAGTACATAACACATTGAAGACATGGCATGTATGCTTGTGGGTGCTCGCGTTCCACTGAACATTCAGCAGAGTTCTGTCCAAAAGCTCCAATACCCCATCCACCCTCTTAGGAGCTGTCCAGGCTTTAAATCTATCTACCGCATTTCAGCTCCACTTCTAGCCACTCTCGTTTTATTATAGGTGTCTCATAGACAAAATGAATAGATAGATAGATAGATAGATAGATAGATAGATAGATAATCTGTTTTATCTATGCGACTGTGAACATTCTTCACGACAGAGCACTGAACTCATGATGAAATGTACCAGACACGGAAATTCCTAAAGCCAAACACTCAATAGCCAGGGAACTACAAATAATCCCAGAGTGCA
>JAEOAE010001339.1:0-32324 GCA_036365155.1 Meriones psammophilus | reverse complement strand
GCGATATATCAAAATGAATGCAAAGAAACATGTTTTCATCGAAAGAACAGAAACAGAAACAGAAAACACAACTTTGTAAACTAATTCACATTTGTATCGCCTTTTCAATTATTATAACAGGAAAACTGAAAAGTGGTATAACCCTAACCCTAACCCTAAGCCCCAACCCTAACCCTAACACTAACCCTAAGCCCCTAACCCTAACCCTAACCCTAATCGTAATCCTAACCCTAACCCTAACCCAAAACCCTTTTCTGTCTGAAGAGAGTCATAGCGTGAGGGTATCAACGGGCACAGGCACCCAGCGGGGCATGTGAGTAACCAGCTAGTAAATTTACTAGCATTACAGCATTGGGCAAAAAAGCAAGTATCATTACTACAATTACTTGGCTCTATCTGGCTAATAATGAATAAAAATGGGGGATGTACACAAACATGTGTGGGCTTATAGGAAATATTATGAGAAGCCTTAACCCCCTCGTTGGAACACCCTGCATTGGTTCTAGAACTAGCAGTGGTGGTGTCCGAGGTCTGAGTAGGTTCAGGAGACCATTGCCCCCAGGGGCGAGACGTGCTCCATGTAAATTGACTAACTCCATGTTTTCCTCCACTTTTGAAAGTCATTTAATGTTCTTAAATTATTAGTTTTTCCCTTTTTTTTAATTTTTCATCAATTACACTTTATTCACTCTGCATCCCCCCATAAGCCCCTCCCTCCCCTTGCAATCCCACCCTCCCTCCTCCCTCTGCATGCATGCCACTCCCCAAGTCCACTGATAGGGGAGGTTCTCCTCTCCTTTCTGATCTTACTCCATCAGTTCACATCAAAAGTGCCTGCATTGTCCTCTACTATGGCCTGGTAAGTTTGCTCCCCCTCGGGAGGAGGTGACTAAAGAGCAGGCCAGTCAGTTCATGTCAGAGGCAGCCCCTCTTCTCATTACTATGTAGCCCAATTGGACTCTGAACTGCCCTGGGCTACATCTGTGCAGGGGTTCTGGGTTATCAATATGAATAGTCCTTGGTTGGAGTATGAGTCTCTGGGAAGTTCCCTGTGTTCAAATTTTCTTGTTCTATTGCTCTACTTGTGGAGACCCTGTCCTCTCCAGCTCTTACTCTTTCCCAGTTCTTACATAAAATTCCATTCACTCTGTCCAACAATTCCCCATCAGGCTTAGCTTCTGCTTTGATAGTCTGTAGGGCAGAGGCTTTCAGAGACCCTCTGTGGTAGGTTCCTAGGTTGTTACTTGTTTTCTTCTTCTTCTGATGTCCATCCTCTTTGCCTTTCCGGATGGGGATTAGACATTTTAGTTGGGGTCCTCTCTCTTGCTTAGTTTCTTTAGATGCACCTGTTTTAGTGGGTTTGTCCTATGTTGTATGTCTATATGAGTGCGTATATACCATGTGTGTCTTTTTGCTTCTGGGACAACTCACTCAGGATGATCCTTTCCAGATCCCACCATTTACCTGCAAATTTCATGATTTCCTCATTTTTCATTGCTGAGTAATATTCCATTGTGTAGATGTACCACATTTTCTGCATCCATTCTTCAGTTGAGGGGCATCTGTGTTGTTTCCAGCTTATGGCTTTTACAAATAAAGCTGCTACGAACATGGTTGAGGAAATTTCCTTTTTGTGTGCTTGAGCCTCTTTTGGATATATGCCTAGGAGTGTTATGGCTCGATCTTGGGGAAGCAGAATTCCTAGTTTTCTGAGAAAAGGCCAGATTGATTTCCAGAGTGGTTGTACCAGTTTACATTCCCACCAGCAGTGGAGAAGGGTTCCTCTTTCTCCACAACCTCTCCAGCATGTGTTGTCACTTGAGTTTTTGATCTTGGCCATTCTCATGGGTGTAAGGTGAAATCTCAGGGTTGTTTTCATTTGCATTTCCCTAATGGCTAGTGAGGTTGAGCATTTCTTTAAGTGCTTCTCTGCCATTTGGTATTCCTCTACAGAGAATTCTCTGTTTAGCTCTGTTCCCCATTTTTTAAGTGGATTACTTGGTTTACTGCTCTTCAGCTTCTTTAGTTCTTTATATATACTTGATATGAGTCCTCTGTCAGATAAAGGGTTGGTGAAGATTCTTTCCCAATCTGTAGGAGGTCGCTTTGTTTTGATGACGGTGTCCTTTGCTTTGCAGAAGCTTTTCAGTTTCATGAGGTCCCGTTTATTGATTGTTGCTCTTTGAGCCTATGCTGTTGGAGTTCTGTTTAGGAAGTTTTCCCCTGTACCAATGAGTTCTAGGGTATTCCCCACTTTTTTTTTTCAAGCCGATTTAATGTGTCTGGTTTTATGTTGAGGTCTTTGATCCACTTGGACTTCAGTTTTGTGCAGGGTGATAAGTATGGATCTATTTTCATTTTTCTACATGTAGACATCCAGTTGGACCAGCACCATTTGTTGAAGAATCTATCTTTTATCCATTGTATGGTTTTGGCGTTTTTGTCAAATATCAGGTGTCCATAAGTGTATGGGTTTATTTCTGGGTCCTCTGTTCGGTTCCATTGATCCACCATTCTGTTTCTATGCCAGTACCATACAGTTTTTAAAACTGTTGCTCTATAGTACAACTTAAGATCAGGGATGGAGATACCTCCAGATGATCTTTTATTGTAGAGGATTGTTTTAGCAATTCTGGGTTTCTTGTTATTCCATATGAAGTTGAGAATTTTTCTTTCCAAGTCTGTAAAGAATTGTGTTGGTAATTTGATGGGCATTGCATTGAATCTGTAGATTGCTTTTGGTAAGATGGCCATTTTTACTATGTTAATCCAACCAAGCCATGAGCATGGGAGATCTTTCCATCTTCTCATATCTTCTTCTAGTTCTTTCTTCAGAGATTTGAAATTTTTTTCATACAAGTCTTTGACTTCCTTGGTTAGGGTTATTACTCCGAGGTACCTTATGTCATTTGTGGCTATTGTGAAGGGTGTTGTTTGCCTAATTTCTTTCTCAGCCCTTTTTGTCTTTTGTATACAGGAGGGCTACTGATTTTTTGAGTTAATTTTGTATCCGGCCACTTTGCTGAAGGTGTTTATCAGCTGTAGGAGTTCCCTGGTAGAGTTTTTGGGGTCACTCACGTATACCATCATATCATCTGCAAATAGTTATAATTTGACTTCTTCCTTTCCAATTTGTATCCCCTTGATCTCCTTCAACTGTCTTATTGCTCTAGCAAGGACTTCCAGAACTATGTTGAAGAGATATGGAGAGTGTGGGCAGCCTTGTCTTGTCCTTGATTTCAGTGGGATTGCTTTAAGTTTCTCTCTGTTCAGTTTGATGTTGGCTATAGGTTTGCTGTATATCGCCTTTACTATTTTTAGATATGTGCCTTGTATCCTGATCTCTCCAATACTTTAAACATGAATGGATGTTGGATTTTGTCAAAGGCTTTTTCAGCATCTAGAGATTATCATGTGTTTTTTTTTTTTTTTCAATTTGTTAATATGGTGGATCACATTGATGGATTTCCGTATATTGAACCATCCCTGCATACCTTGGATGAAGCCTACTTGATCATGGTGGATGATATCTTTGATGTGTTCTTGTATTCGGTTTATGTAGTATTTTGTTGAGTATTTTTGCATCAATGTTCATAAGGGAGATTGGCCTGAAATTCTATTTCTTTGTTGAGTCTTTGTGAGATTTAGGTACCAAGGTGACTGTGGCTTCATAGAATGAGTTTGGTAAGGCTCCTTCTGTTTCTATTTTGTGGAATAGTTTGAAGAGAGTTGGTGTTAGCTCTTCTTTGAATGTTTGGTAGAATTCTGCGCTGAAACCATCAAGGTCCTGGACTTTTTTTGGATGGGAGACTTTCGATGACTGCTTCTATTTCCTTGGGGGATATAGGACTATTTAATTGATTTACCTGGTCCTGATTTAGCTTTGGTAAGTGGAATCGATCAAGAAAATTGTCCATTTCATTTAAATTTTCAAATTTTGTTCCAGATAGACTTTTGAAGTAAGTCCTAATGATTGCTTAGATTTCCTCAGTGTCTGTAGTTATGTCCCCTTTTCATTTCTGATTTTGTTGATTTGGATGGTGTCTCACTGCCTTTTAGTTAGCTTGGCTAAGGGTTTGTCTATCTTGTTGATTTTCTCAAAGAACCAGCTCTTGGTTTCATTGATTCTTTGAATTGTTTTATTTGTTTCTAATTGATTGATTTCAGCCCTGAGTTTGATTATTTCCAGCCGCCTGCTCCTTCTTGGTGTGTCTGCTTCTTCTTTTCTAGGGTTTATAAGTGAGCCATTAAGTTGCTTGAATGCGCTGTCTCAAATTTCTCCTTGAAGGCACTTAGTGCTATGAACTTTCATCTTAGCACTGCTTTCATTGTGTCCCACAAGTTTGGGTATGTTGTGTCTTCATTTTCATTGAGTTCTAGGAAGATTTTAATTTCTTTCTTTATTTCTTCCCTGAACCAGCTGTCTTTTAGTAGCAAGTTGTTCAGTTTCCATGTATGTGTAGGCTTTTTGCTATTTCTGTTGTTACTGAGGTCCAGCTTTTATTCCATGGTGATCCGACAGGATACAAGGGATTATTTCAATCTTCCTGTATTTGTTGAGGCTTGCTTTGTGACCAACTATGTGGTCTATTTTGGAGAAGGTTCCATGAGGTGCTGAGAAGAAGGTAAATTCTTTTGTGTTTGGGTGTAGGGTTCTGTAAATATCTGTTAGGTCCATTTGGTTCATTACCTCTGTTAGAGATATTGTTTCTTTGTTTAATTTCTGTTTTGTTGACCTGTTCTTTGTTGAGAGTGGGGTGTTGAAGTCTCCTACTATTAGTGTGTGGGGAGCTATATGTGGTTTAAGTTTTATCAATGTTTCTTTCAAAATGTGGGTGCCCTTGTATTTGGGGCATAGATGTGCAGGATTGTGATGTCTTCTTGGTGGAATTTTCCCTTGATGAGTATGAAGTGTCCTTCCCCATCTCTTTTGATTAATTTTGGTTGAAAGACTATTTTATCAGATATTAGAATGGCTACTCCTGCTTGCTTCTTGGGTCCATTTGCTTGAAAAGCCGTCTTCCATCCCTTTAACCTCAGGTAATGTCTATCTTTGTGTCTTAGGTGTGTTTCTTGTATACAACAGATTGCTGGGTTTTGTTTACGCATCCATTCTGTTAGTCTGTGTCTTTTTATTGGAGAATTCAGTCCATTGATATTGAGAGAGAGTAATGACCAGTGGCTGTTAAATCCTTTGACTTTGATGTTGGCTGTGGTCATACGGTTGTGTGCTTGGTTGCTTTTTGTTTTACTGAAGTGAGGTTATTTATTTCCTGTGTTTTCTTGAATGTAGCTAGCTTTCTTGGGTTGTGAGTACTGCTGTGGTGTCTCGGAGCACTCAGTTCTGTCTGTTTGCAATCTGCAGTCTGCTAGACTTTCCCTAGGTGACCCCAGCAGCACTGTTTCTTCCTTCTCTGTGGGGTCCTCTCTGGACAGGGGTTCCCAGTCCCTGTTGTACTGGGACGCACAGCTTGTCTGTACTGCTGAGCTGAGCGCAAAGCTCTCTGTGCGCGGCATGAGCTCGGCTGTGATGGCGGAAGAGACTTTCCGGGGAGAGACTGGGTGACCTGCGATCAGACCCGCAACCCTGCTTCCCTGTGGATCCCCGAGACTGGGACTCCCAGTCTCAGGTACCCTTGTGCCGACGGATCAACTTGGGGAAGTGGCAGGGACGCGCCCCGCTATGCTCCAGCCCGAGATCCAAAACCCGGCGTTACCAGGGGATTTCTTCCGGGTTCTGGCTGTGCAGCCTACAGGGGACCCGAACGATTCCCACGCTGTGGGAGCCTCCCCTCAACTGGGAAACACGATCGATGTAGTTTCAGGGCCCTGAGTTCAGTCTCCTGGTCTCTGCCAGGATAGTGCTGTCTTGCTGCTCAGAAGTGCTGTTTTCCCGGCGCCACCATCTTGGCTCCAAAGCACTATTTTTAAAGGGAATCACATGTGTGTCACTTGCTCAAATAGGAATACAGGAAAACTGAAAAGTGTTACCTTGCACTGTACGGCACAGAAAAAAGTTTCCATTGAAAGAACAGAAATGCAAAGCACAACTTTGTAAACTAATTCACATTCGTGTTGCCGTTCAATTATTATAACAGGAAAACTGAAAAGTGATATATCGAACTGTACAGCACAGGAACAAGTTTCCATCGAAAGAACGGAAACGCAAAGCACAACTTTGTAAACTAATTCACATACGTGTTGCCCGTACAATTATTATAACAGGAAAACTGAAAAGTGATACATCACACTGTACAGCACAGAAACAAGTTTCCAAAAGAAGAACAAAAACGCAAAGCACTACTTTGTAAAGTAAATCACATGTGTGTCGCCGCTCAATTATGAATACAGGAAAACTGAAAAGTGATATAATGCACTGTACTGCACAGGATCGAAAGTTTCAACAAAAGAACAGAAAAGCAAAGCACTACTTTTAAACGGAATCACATGTGTGTCACTCGCTTCAATTAGGAATACAGGAAAACTGAAAAGTATTATCTCACACTGTACGGCACAGAAAAAGTTTCCATTGAAAGAACAGAAACGCAAAGCACAATTTTGTAAACTAATTCACATACGTGTCGCCTGATCAATTATTATAACAGGAAAACTGAAAAGTGATATATTGAACTATATAGCACAGGAACAAGTTTCCATCGAAAAGAACAGAAATGCAAAGCACAAAGTTGTAAACTAATTCACATAAGTGTAGCCCGCTCAATTATTATAACAGGAAAACTGAAAATTGATATATCACACTGTACAGCATAGAAAAAAAAGTTTCCAACAGAAGAACAGAAATGCAAAGCACTACTTTGTAAACTAAATCACTTGTGTGTCGCTTGCTCAATTAGGAATACAGGAAAACTAAAAAGTGATATATCGAAATGTACGGCCAAGAAACAAGTTTTCATCGAAAGAACAGAAACACAAAGCACAACTTTGTAAACAATTTCACATTTGTATCACCCGTTCAATTATTATAACAGGAAAACTGAAAAGTGATATAACCCTAACACTAACCATAAGCCCCTAAACCTACCCCTAACCCTAACCATAACCCTAACCCCTATCCTGAACCCTAACCCTAACCCTAACCCTACCCTAAACCTAACCCTAGCCCTAACCCTAAACCTAACCCTAACTAGATCCTAACAGGAAAAAGTTTCCAACGAAAGAACATAAACGCAAAGCACTACTTTGTAAACTAAATCACATGTGTGCCACTCGCTCAATTAGGAATACAGGAAAACTGAAAAGTTATATAACGCACTGTACAGCACAGGAACAAGTTTCAAACGAAAGAACAGAAAAGCAAAGCACTACTTTCAAACAGAATCACATGTGTGTCGCTTCGCGCAATTAGGAATACAGGAAACTGAAAAGTGTTATCTCGCACTGTATGGCACAGAAACAAGTTTCCATCGAAAGTACAGAAACGCAAAGCATAACTTTGTAAACTAATTCACATATGTGTCACCGGTTTAATTATCATAACAGGAAAACTGAAAAGTGATATATCGAACTGTACAGCACAGGAACAAGTTTCCATCGAAAGAACGGAAACGCAAAGCACAACTTTGTAAACTAATCACATAATGTGTTGCCCATAAATTATTATAACAGGAAAACTGAAAAGTGATACATCACACTGTACAGCACAGAAACAAGTTTCAAAAGAAGAACAAAAACGCAAAGCACTACTTTGTAAAGTAAATCACATGTGTGTCGCTCGCTCATTTATGAATAAAGGAAAATGAAAAGTGATATAATGCACTGTACTGCACAGGATGGAAGTTTCGAACAAAAGAACAGAAAAGCAAAGCACTACTTTTAAACGGAATCACATGTGTGTCACTCGCTCAATTAGGAATACAGGAAAACTGAAAAGTATTATCTCACACTGTACGGCACAGAAAAAAAAAGTTTCCATCGAAAGAACAGAAACGCAAAGCACAATTTTGTAAACTAATTCACATACGTGTCGCCTCGATCAATTATTATAACAGGAAAACTGAAAAGTGATATATTGAACTATATAGCACAGGAACAAGTTTCCATCGAAAGAACAGAAATGCAAAGCACAAAGTTGTAAACTAATTCACATAAGTGTAGCCTGCTCAATTATTATAAACAGGAAAACTGAAAATTGATATATCACACTGTACAGCATAGAAAAAAAAGTTTCCAACAGAAGAACAGAAATGCAAAGCACTACTTTGTAAACTAAATCACTTGTGTGTCGCTTGCTCAATTAGGAATACAGGAAAACTAAAAAGTGATATATCGAAATGTACGCCAAGAAACAAGTTTTCATCGAAGAACAGAAACACAAAGCACAACTTTGTAAACAAATTTCACATTTGTATCACCCGCTCAATTATTATAACAGGAAAACTGAAAAGTGATATAACCCTAACACTAACCATAAGCCCCTAAACCTACCCCCTAACCCTAACCATAACCCTAACCCCTATCCCGAACCCTAACCCTAACCCTAACCCTACCCTAAACCTAACCCTAGCCCTAACCCCAAACCTAACCCTAACTAGATCCTAACAGGAAAAAGTTTCCAATGAAAGAACATAAAACGCAAAGCACTACTTTGTAAACTAAATCACATGTGTGCCACTCGCTCAATTAGGAATACAGGAAAACTGAAAAGTTATATAACGCACTGTACAGCACAGGAACAAGTTTCAAACGAAAGAACAGAAAAGCAAAGCACTACTTTCAAACAGAATCACATGTGTAAAAGTCACAAGAATTAGGAATACAGGAAACTGAAAAGTGTTATCTCGCACTGTATGGCACAGAAACAAGTTTCCATCGAAAGTACAGAAACGCAAAGCATAACTTTGTAAACTAATTCACATATGTGTCACCGGTTTAATTATCATAACAGGAAAACTGAAAAGTGATATATCGAACTGTACAGCACAGGAAAAAAGTTTTCATCGAATGAACAAAAACACAAAGCACAACTTTGTAAACTAATTCACATTTGAGTCGCCTGTTCAAATATTATAACAGGAAAACTGAAAAGTGATATAACCCTAACGCTAACCCTAAACCCCTAAACCTAACCCTAAACATAACCCTAACCCCTAACCCTAACCCTACCCTAACCCTAACCCTAACCCTAACCCTAAGCCCCTAACCCTAACCCTAACCCTAACCATAAACATAACCCCTAAACATAACCCTAACCCAAAGACTAACCCTAACCGCTAACCCTAAACCTAACCCTAACCCTAACCCTAACCCTAAACCTAACGCTAACTTTATCCTAACAGGAATAAGTTTCAACGAAAGAACATAAACGCAAAAGCACTACTTTGTAAACTAAGTCATATGTGTGCCATTCGCTCAATTAGGAATACAGGAAAATTGAAAAGTGATATAACGCACTGTACAGCACAGAAACAAGTTTCCAACTAAAGAAGAGAAAAGCAAAGCACTATTTTGTAAACTAAATCACATGTGTGTCGCCGAAATACAGGAGAGCTGAAAAGTGATAATTAGAAAAACAAGTTTCCAATAAAAGAACAGAAAAGCTGAATCACATGTGATATATCTCTCACTGTAAGGCACAGAAACAAGTTTCCATCAAAGAACAGACAGGAAACAAACTTTTACATGTTGCAATTATTATAACAAAAACTAAAAAGTGATATATCAGTAAAAGGAACAATTTTCCAACAAAAACACAGAAAAGCAAAGCACTACTTTTAAACGGAATCACATGTTTGTCGCTTGCTCAATTAGGAATACAGGAAAACTGAAAAGTGTTAACTCGCAATGTATGGCACAGAAAAAAGTTTCCATTGAAGGAACAGAAAAGCAAAGAACAACTTTGTAAACTAATTCACATATGTGTCGCCTGTTCAATTATTATAACAGGAAAACTGAAAAGTGATATAACCCTAACCCTAACTCTAACCCTAACACTAAACTCATAACCCTAACTCTAACCCTAACACAAACTCTAACCCCTAACCCTAACCCTAACCCTAACCATAACCATAACCCTAACCCCTAACCCTAACCCTAACCTAACCTAACCCTAACTTGTTCCTAACAGGAAAAAGTTTCCAACGAAAGAACATAAACGCAAAGCACTACTTTGTAAAGTAAATCACATGTGTGTCACTTGCTCAATTAGGAATACAGGAAAACTGAAAAGTGATATAACGCACTGTACAGCACAGGAACAAGTTTTCAACGAAAAAAAAAAGAAAAGAAAAGCACTACTTTTAAACGGAATCACATGTGTGTCGCTTGCTCAATTAAGAATACAGGAAAACTGAAAAGTGTTATCTCAAGACTGTATGGCACAGAAACAAGTTTCCATCGAAGAACAGAAATGCAAAGCACAACTTTGTAAATTAATTCACATATGTGTTGCCCTTTCAATTATTATAACAGGAAAACTAAAAAGCGATATATCACACTGTACAGCACAGAAACAAGTTTCCAACACAAGAATACAAACGCAAAGCACAACTTTGTAAACTAATTCACATACCTGTCGCCTGTTCAATTATTATAACTGGAAAACTGAAAAGTGATATAACCCTAACCCTAACAATAACCCCGTAATCCTAACCCTAACCCTAACACTAACCCTAACCCTAACCATAATCGTAAACCCTAAGCCTAACCCTAACCCTATCCTAACCCTAACCCTAACACTAACCCTAACCCTAACCCTAACTTGTTCCTAACAGGAACCATTTTCCAAGGAAAGAACATAAACACAAAGCACTACTTTGTAAACTAAATCACATGTGTGTCACTCGCACAATTTGGAATACAGGAAAACTGAAAAGTGATATAATGCACTGTACAGCACAGGTCTTAGTTTCTTTAGATGCACAGGTTTTAGTGGGTTTGTCCTATTTTGTATGTCTATATGAGTGAGTATATACCATGTGTGTCTTTTTGCTACTGGGACAACTCACTCAGGATGATCCTTTCCAGATCCCACCATTTACCTGCAAATTTCATGATTTCCTCATTTTTCATTGCTGAGTAATATTCCATTGTGTAGATGTACCACATTTTCTGCATCCATTCTTCAGTTGAGGGGCATCTGGGTTGTTTCCAGCTTCTGGCTTTTACAAATAAAGCTGCTACGAACATGGTTGAGGAAATTTCCTTTTGTGTGCATGAGCCTCTTTTGGATATATGCCTAGGAGTGGTATGGCTGGATCTTGGGGAAGCACTATTCCTAGTTTTCTGAGAAAACACCAGATTGATTTCCAGAGTGGTTGTACCAGTTTACATTCCCACCAGCAGTGGAGAAGGGTTCCTCTTTCTCCACAACCTAACTAGCATGTGTTGTCACTTGAGTTTTTGATCTTGGCCATTCTCATGGGTGTAAGGTGAAATCTCAGGGTTGTTTTGATTTGCATTTCCCTAATGGCTAGTGAGGTTGAGCATTTCTTTAAGTGCTTCTCTGCCATTCGGTATTCCTCTACAGAGAATTCTCTGTTTAGCTCTGTTCCCATGTTTTTAAGTGGGTTACTTGGTTTGCTGCTCTTCAGCTTCTTTAGTTCTTTATATATACTTGATATGAGTCCTCTGTCAGATAAAGGGTTGGTGAAGATTCTTTCCCAATCTGTAGGAGATTGCTTTGTTTTGATGACGGTGTCCTTTGTTTTGCAGAAACTTTTCAGTTTCATGAGGTCCAATTTATTGATTGTTGCTCTTAGAGCCTGTGCCGCTGGAGTTCTGCTAAGCAAGAGAGAGACTCCTAAATAAAATGTCTAATCCCCAGCCAGAAAGGCCAAGAGGATGGACATCAGAAGAAGAAGAAAACAGGAAACAACCTAGGAACCTACCACAGAGGGTCTTGAAAGCCTCTGCCCTACCCACTATCAAAGCAGAAGCTAAGCTTGATGGGGAACTGTTGGGCAGAGTGAATTGAATTTTATGTAAGAACTGGGAAAGAGCAAGAGCTGGAGAGGACAGGGTCTCCACAAGGAGAGCAACAGAACAAGAAAATTTGAACACAGGAAACTTCCCAGAGACTCATACTCCAACCAAGGACTATTCATAGAGATAACCCAGAACCCCTGCACAGATGTAGCACAGGGCAGTTCAGAGTCCAATTGGGTTACATAGTAATGAGAAGAGGGGCTGCCTCTGACATGAACTGACTGGCCTGCTCTTTAGTCACCTCCTCCTGAGGGGGAGCAACCTTACCAGGCCATAGTAGAGGACAATGCAGGCAATTTGATGTGAACTGATGGAGTAAGATCAGAAAGGAGAGGAGAACCTCCCCTATCAGTGGACTTGGGGAGTGGCATGCATGCAGAGGGAGGAGGGAGGGTGGGGTTGGGAGGGGAGGGAGGGGATTATGTTGGGATGCAGAGTGAATAAAGTATAATCGATAAAAAAATTTAAAAAAGGGTAAAAATAATAATTTAAGAACCTTAAATGACTTTCAAAAGTGGAGGAAAACATAGAGTTAGTCAATTTACATGGAGCACGTCTCGCCCCTGGGGGCAATGGTCTCCTGAACCTACTCAGACCTCGGACACCACCACTGCTAGTTCTAGAACCAATGCAGGATGTTCCAACGAGGGTGTTAAGGCTTCTCATAATATTTCCTATAAGCCCACACCTGTTTGTTTACATCCCCCATTTCTATTCATTATTAGCCAGATAGAGCCAAGTAATTGTAGTAATGATACTTGCTTTTTTGCCCAATGCTGTAATGCTAGTAAATTTACTAGCTGGTTACTCACATGCCTAGCTGGGTGCCTGTGCCCGCTGATGTCCTCACGCTATGACTCTCTTCAGACAGAAAAGGGATCTTGGAATTACAGCTGCCATTGTTACTGCCATCTCATTGGCGGCTGTTGGAGCTACCACCACGGCATTAGCCATGAGTCATACTGGGCAGACTGCTCAGACCCTGAATAACCTTTTAGCCAAGGTAGCTCATGCCTTAGATGTACAAAAAGGAATTAATGCTCAACTAAAAGGAGGTTTGATGGTGTTCAATCAGAGGTTTGACCTTGTGCAGGAGCAAATTGATACCCTATGGCAAATCGCTCAACTTGGCTGTCAATGAAAGTATGCTGGACTTTGTGTCACTAGCATACAACATGAGAATTTTCCCTGTGCTGCAAATCTGTCTAAACAATTGTCAAGCTATATTTTTAGGTAATTGGACTGGAGAATTGATACTACGATGGACCAGCTGAGAGTGGCCATTGTCATGGTAAATTCTACCAGAGTGGATGCAGGACTAGCCACAGGATTATCATCATGGATTGCTGCAGCCATGAATCATCTGAAGGAAGGGGCGGGCATGGGAGCATTAGCAGGCCTTCTGGTGTTGGTCACCTTGGTTTGCCTGTGGTATATATGCAAGATTAGAGTCTCAAAACAGCGTAATGCAGCCATGACCATTCAGGCCTTTACAGCCATTGAAGCAGGACAGTCTCCCCAAGCATGGTTGGCTACCATAAAAGCCAAAATGTTACGCCAGGATGCGAGGCTAGCACTGCACTCAGGGTCAGCCACCTTGGACCCAGAGAAGTGCATGTCTGATTGCATGCGGGTTGATGCCCCAGGTCCCGCCTCTGAGAAAAAGGTATCAAACAGGTCTGATGCTCTTGGGTGGATGACACCTAAGTGAACATCAGTACAAAGTCCCAATTTATTTCTAATATCAGAGATCAGACCTCTACTCTTGCCTGATGCATCCAAAACAAAAAGGGGGAACTGTAGAAAGGTGCGTAATGCTGCACATGAAAGATGGAGCTGGTTTCCGCCTTCCACCTTCCCGATGGTGAGTGCTCTCTGTCACAAACAACTCCACATTGGGCTAAGGCTGAGGATCTGGCTTGCTTCCATGTATGTGGACCTATCTGCATTGCCCACTTGGCATGCTGAGGTTGGCTACCAGAGTCCATTTGTTGTGGGCTGGCTTTCCCCAGGGAAAGCCATGATTATTAAAGCATGATTAAAGCAATAATCACATGATTATTCAAGGTTACTGAATAAACTGCATTGAAAAAAAAGATAAGATATAAAAAAAAAAAAATCCAGAAACACATCAAAAACATCAACCATCATGATCAACTAGGCTTCATCTGAGAAAATTTGGGATAATTCAATGTATATAATTCAATAAATATAAACCATCTTATAACAGACTAAAATGCAAAACCCACATTGTCATCTAAAATTTTCAGTGTAGCATATTATGATCTTCTAATAAGTTCCAGAAGATTTTAAAAATATTTTACTTAGTAAGGTTAAAATATTGACATTATTAACTGTCAAATTTTAATAAATGTGAGTTAAGTGAATGAATAGAAACACAACCAATCAGAAGCATAGCTTTCCATTTTTGGATGTTGATATCAAAAACATAGATAATACTACTATGCTCTGACCCATTTACAGTGAGCCATGGATACTCCAATACTATAATTTCATACTTGGAGTTGTTACACAGGATGGTAAAGTTATATCCAACTTAGTTTCAGAACTTAAAATTTGAGTACTTTAGATCACTGCCCAGTGTACTCATAATTACATGGCATTGTGACAAGATATATATATATATATATATATATATATATATATATATATATATATCATGCAAACATGTGTATCTATATTTCAGTAAATATATATGAAGTAAAATAATATTATTAGTGGAATATGAAAATATGTATTTCACCTACTCAGATTTTCATGATGATCTGCATGTATTAATAAATATTAACATGACAGAGTTAGGCTTTGAGAAAATTGTAGTGACAGCATGTAAAATAGGTATGATAATGAGATAAGAATGCTAGAGGCAGGCTTCGGGAAAATTGTTTTCAATCTGACTTGTAAATTGGATTCATTTAAGGGATAAATTAGAGAATGAAAAGTTAAAATGAGAACACATCTCAAAAAGTATAGAATGGCTTGTAGCCAGTGACTGCATAAAGTAGATTAATTTTTAAAAATATGAAACATTAAAAATATGAGTTATTTCCCAAAGAATGATCTTTCTAGATCCCACCATTTGCCGGCAAATTTCATGATTTCCTCCTTTTGATTGCTGAGTAGTATTCCATTGTAAAAAAATACCACAATTTCTGTACCCATTCCTCCGTTGATGGATATCTGCGTTGGTTCCAGGTTCTGGCTATTACAAAAAAGCTGCTATAAACGAGGTTAAAAAAAAAAAAAAAAAAGAAAGAACAGAAACGCAAAGCACAACATTGTAAACTATTTCACATAATGTGTGTCCTGCTTCAATTATTACAACAGGAAAAATAAAAGTGATATATCACACTGTACAGCACCGAATCAAGTTTCCAACAGAAGAACAGAAACGCAAAGCACTACTTTGTAAACTAAATCACATGTGTGTCACTCGCTCAATTAGGAATATAGGAAAACTGAAAAGTGATATATTGAACTGTACTGCAAAGAAACAAGTTTTCATCGAAAGAACAGAAACACAAAGCACAACTTTGTAAACTAATACACATACGTGTCGCCTGTTCAATTTTTAACAGGAAAACTGAAAAGTGATATAAGCATAACCCTGGCAATAACCATAACACTAACCCCCTAACCGTAACCCTAACCCTAACTCTAACCCTAACCCTAACGCTAAACGAAAGAACAGAAACGCAAAACACAACTTTGTAAACTAAGTAACATGTGTTTCTCTCGCTCAATTAGGAATACAGGAAAACTGAAAAGTGATATAACGCACTATACAGCACAGGAACAATTTTCTAATGAAAGAACAGAAAAGCAAAGCACTATATTTAAACGGAATCACATGTGTGTCGCCACTCAATTAGGAATACAGGAAAACGGAAAAGTGTTATCTCGCTTGCTGTATGGCACAGAAACTAGTTTCCATCAAAGAACAGAAACGCAAAGCACAACTTTGTAAACTAATTCACATACGTGTTGCCCTTTCAATTATTATAACAGGAAAACTAAAATGTGATATATCACACTGTACAGCACAGAAACAAGTTTCCAACAGAAGAACAGAAACACAAAGCACTACTTTGAAAACTAAATCACATGTGTGTCGCCACACCAATTAGGAATAAAGGAAAATGAAAAGTGATATGTCACACTGTACAGCACAGGAACAAGTTTCAACGAAAGAACAGAAAAGCAAATCACTACTTTTAAACGGTATCACATGTGTGTCGCCGCCAGTTAGGAATACAGGAAAAAAGAAAAGTTATATATCACACTGTACAGCACAGAAACAAGTTTCCAACAGAAGAACAGAAACACAAAGCACTACTTTGTAAACTAAATTACATGTGTGTTACTCGCTAATTAGGAATACAGGAAAACTGAAAATGATATATCGCACTGTACAGCACAGGAATAAGTTTCCCTACGAAAGAAAAGAAAAGCAAAGCACTACTTTTAAACGGAATCACATGTGTGTCGCCGCTTCAATTAGGAATACAGGAAAATGAAAAGTGTTATCTCGCACCATAAGGCACAGTAACAAGTTTCCATTGAAAGAACAGCAACACAATGCACAACTTTACAAACTAATTCACATACCTGTCGCCTTCAATTATTACAAAAGGAAAACTGAAAAGTGATATATCCCTAGCCCTAACCCTAACCCTAACCCGCTAACCCTAATCCTAACCCTAACCCCTAACCCTAACCCTAACCCTAACCCTAACCCTAACCCTAACCCTAAACCCTAACCCTAACCCTAACCCTAAAGCTACCCTAAACCTAACCCTAATCCTAAACCCTAACCCTAACCCTAAACCTAACCCTAACTTGTTCCTAATAAGAACAAGGTAGGAAACTTCTTCCTAACAAGAACAAGTTTCCAAAAAAGAACAGAAACGCAAAGAACTACTTTGTAAACTAAATCACATGTGTGACACTAGCTCAATTAGGAATACAGGAAAACTGAAAAGAGATATATCAAAATGTATGTCAAAGAAACAATTTTTCATCGAAATAACAGAAAGGCAAAGGACAACTTTGTAAACACAAAAGCAAACACTACTTTTGAGCGGAATCACATGTGTGTTGCTCGCTCAATTAGGAATATAGGAAAAATGAAAAGCGATATATCGCACTGTACAGCAATGTACAGCACAGGAACAAGTTTCCAACAAAAAAACAGAAGAGCAAAGCACTACTTTTAAGCGGAATCACGTGTGTCGCTTGCTCAGTTAGGAACACAGGAAAACTGAAAAGTGATATAACGAACTGTGCAGCAAAGAAACAAGTTTTCATCGAAAAGAACAGAAACGCAAAGCACAACTTTGTAAACTAATTCACATACGTGTGTGGCCTGTTCAATTATTATAATAGGAAAAGTAAATAGTGATATATCACACTGTACAGCACAGAACAAATTTCCATCGAAAGAACAGAAACAAAAAGCACAAAACGTAAACTAATTTATAAATAGGTGTCGATGCTCAATTATTATAACAGGAACACTGAAAAGTGATATATCACACTGTACAGCACAGAAACAAGTTTCCAACAGAAGAAAAGAAACGCAAAGCACTACTTTTAAACGGAATCACATGTGTGTTGCTCGCTCAATTAGGAATACAGGAAAACAGAGAAGTGTTATCTCTCAGTGTATGACACAGAAACAAGTTTCCATCGAAAGAACAGAAACGCAAAAACACAACTATGTAAACTAATTCACATATGTGTCGCCCATTCATTTATTATAACAGAAAAACTGACAAGTGATATATTGCACTGTACCAAGACAGGAACAAGTTTCCAATGGAAAAACAGAAAAGCAAAGCAATACTTTGTAAACTAATTCACATACGTGTCACCTGTTCAATTATTATAAGAGGATAACTGAAAAGTGATATAACCCTAACCCTATCTCTAACCCTAACCTTAAAACCCTAACCCTAACCCTAACACTGTTCCTACCCTAACCCTAACCCTAACCCTAAGGAACATAAACACAAATCACTACTGTGTAAACAGAATCACATATGTGTTGCTTGGTCAATTAGGAATACAGGAAAACTGAAAAGTGTTTTCTCCCACTGTACAGGACAGAAACAAGTTTCCATCGAAAGAAAAGAAACGCAAAGCACAACCTTGTAAACTAATTCACATACATGTCGCCTGTTCAATTATTATAACAGGAAAACTGAAAAGTGATATATCACACTGTACAGCACTGGAACAAGTTTCGAACGAAACAGCAGAAAAGCAAAGCACTACTTTTAAACGGAATCACATGTGTGTGGCTCAAATAATTAGGGAATACAGGAAAACTAAGAACTGTTATCCACAACTGTATGGCACAGAAACAAGTTTCCATCGAAAGAACAGAAACGCAAAGCACAACTTTTTTAAACTAATTAAAAACGTGTCGCCTGTTCAATTATTATAACAAGAAAACTGAAAAGTGATATATCGACTCTACAGCACATAAACAATTTTCGAACAAAAAACAGAAAAGTAAAGAACTACTTTGTAAACTAATTCACATACTTGTCGCAGAGCACTCAAAAATTGTAACAGGTAAAAAGAAAAGTGATATAACCCTAAAAACCCTAACCCTAATCCTAAACCTAACACCCTAACCCTAACCCTAACCCTGAGCACTACCCTAACCCTAACACTAACCCTAACCCTAACTAACATAAACGCAAAGCACTTACTTTATAAACTAATTCACATGTGTGTCGATATTCAATTATTATAACAGGAAAACTGAAAAGTGATATATCGCACTGTGTGACTTAGGAACAAGTTTCAATGAAAGAACAGAAAAGCAAAGCACTACTTTGTAAACTAAATCACATGTGTGTCGCTCACTTCAATTGGGAATATACAGGAAAACTGAAAAGTGATATATCAGGGATGAACTGTACACACAGAAACAAGTTTCCATCGCATGAAGAACAGAAATGCAAAGCACAACTTTGTAAACTAATTCACATACCTGTCGCCCATTCAATTATTATAACAATGAAAATTGAGAAGTGTTATCTCGAAATGTATGGCACAGAAACAAGATTCCATCGAAAAGAACAGAAACGCAAAACACAACTTTGTAAACTAATTGACATATGTGTCTAAAAACCTTTTCAATTATTATAACAGGAAAACTGACAAGTGATATAACCCTAACACCTAAAAACCTAACCCTAACCCTGATCCATAACCCTAAATTGTTCTCTAACAGTAACAGGAACAAGTTTCCAACAAAAGAACTTAAAACGCAATGCACTACATAGTAAACTAAATCACATGTGTGTTGCTCACACAATTAGGTATACAGGAAAACTGAAAAGAAAAAAAAAGCACTACTTTGTAAAATAAATCACATGTTTGTCCCCGGAATCGAAAATGAACAAATAGGAATACAGCAAAACTGAAAAAGTGATATATCACACTGTACAGCTACCAACAAAATGACTCCAGAGCACTTAATAACCTGCTTCCAAGGAAATGAATTCAGAGCACTTAAAAACCCAACTCCAACGAAATGACCCCAGAGCACTTAAAAAACACACTTCCAACGAAAGGACACCAGAACACTAAAACCCGCTTCAAACGAAATGACTCCAGAGCACTTAAAAACCCGCTTCAAGGAAATGACTCTGAACACTTAAAACCCGCTCCAACGAAATGACCCTGAGCACTTAAAAACGCTGCTTACAACGAAAGGACACAAGAACACAGAAAAACCAGCTTCCAACGTAATGACTCCAGAGCACTTAAAAACATGCTTTTCCAAAGAAAGGATCCCAGAACACTTAAAACCTGCTTCCAAATAAAATGACTCCAGAGCACTTAAAAACCCGCTTAAAAAGAAATGACACCAGAACACTTAAAAACCTGCTTAAAAGAAATGACCCAGAGCACTTGAAAACCTAAAACCCAATGCAAAGAAATGACTCCAGAACACTTAAAACCCAATTTCCAAATAAGAAATGACTCCAGAGCACTTAAAACCCAAAAATTAAAACGAAAATGACTCCAGAAGACTTAAAAACCCACTTACTCAAAGAAATGACTCCAGAAACTTAAAAACCTGCTTCCAAAAAAGGACACCAGAAGACTTAAAAACCCGCTTGTAAACAAATGAAATGAAAGAACACCAAAAACTGCTACAAAACCCGAAATGACTAAGAGCAAAAACACGCTCCAAAAAAATGACTCCAGAGCACTTAAAAAACCGCTTCCAACGAAATGACACAAAGAGTACTTAAAAAACCCGCTCCAACGAAATGACTCCAGAGCACTTAAAAACCCACTTCCAAAGAAATGACTCCAGAGCACTTAAAAACCTGCTTCCAAGGAAATGAATCCAGAGCACTTAAAAACCCAACTCCAAATCGAAATGACCCCAGAGCACTTAAAAACCCACTTCCAACTAAAGGACACCAGAACACTTAAAAAACCTGTTTCCAAAGAAAATGTCTCCAGAGTAATTTAAAAACCCGATCCAAAGAAATGAAATCAAACACTTAAAACCCGCTTAAAATAAAAATGACTCCAGAGTGACATAAAAACAATGCTTCCAAAGAAATGAGAACTAGAACCCATTCCAACAAATGACTCCACAGCAATTAAAAAACCGCTAAAAAGACTCCAGAGCACTTAAAAACCATTTCAACAAAATGACTGAGAGCATTTAAAAACCCGCTTTCCAACAAAATGACTCACAGAACACTTAAAACCCGCTCAACTAAATGACTCAGAGCACTAAAAACCTGCTTTCCAAAATTAAAACTAAATAAACCAGAACACTTAAAAACCAGCTTCCAAAGAAATGACTCCAGAAAGCACTTAAACACCCGCTTCAAAGAAATGACCCCAGAGCACTTAAAAACCGCTTGTGTCAAAAGAAATGACACCATAACACAAAAAACCCGCACTTAAAACGAAATGACTCCAGAGCACTTAAAACCCACTTCCAAAGAAAGGACACCAGAACACTTAAAAAGCTAGCTGCTTCCAACGAAATGACTCCAGAGCACTTAAAAACCCGCTTTCCAAAGAAAGGACACCAGAACACTTAAATACCCACTTAAAACGAAATGACTACCAGCAATTTAAAAAACACTCTTCCAAAGAAATGACTCCAGAGCACTTAAAAACCCGCTTCCAAACAAAAGGAAACCAAGAACACTTAAAAACCTGCTTCCAAAAAATGACCAAAGAACACTTAAAAACCCCGCTTTAAAAAAATGACTCCAGAGCACTAAAACCCACTTCCAAATAAAATGACTCCAGAGCACTTAAAAACCTGCTTCCAAAGAAATGAATCCAGAGCACTTAAAAACCTAACTCCAATGAAATGACCCCAGAGCACTTAAAACCCGCTTCAACTAAAGGACACCAGAACACTTAAAAACCCTCCAAAACAAATGACTCCAGAGCACTTAAAAACCCACTTTCCAAAGAAATGACACCAGAGCACTTAAAACCCACTTCAAAAAATGACCAGCGAACACTTAAAAAACCCTTTAAAAAAAAATGAATCCAGAGCACTTAAAACCCACTACCAACGAAATGACTACAGAGCACTTAAAAACCCACTTACAACAAAAATGGCTCAGAGCACTTAAAAACACGCTTTTTAAACAAAATGACTCCAGAGACCTTAAAAACCCGATTCCAACAAAATGACCCCAGAGCAATTAAAAACCGCTTTCCAAAGAAAAGAACACCAGAACACTTAAAAACCCGCTTCCAAACAAAATGACTCGAGAGCACTTAAAACCTTGCTTTTAAAAAGAAAAATAAATGACCCCAGAGCACTTAAAAACCCGCTTCAAACTAAATGACACCAGAACACTAAAAAACCCGCTTCCAACGAAATGACTCCAGAGCACTTAAAACCCGCTTCCAACAAAAATGACTCCAGAACACTTAAAAACCTGCTTCCAAAGAAATGACTCAGAGCACTTAAAAACCCACTTCCAAAGAAATGACCCAGAGCACTTAAAAAACCCGCTTTCAAAAAATGACACCAGAACACATAAAAACCCGCACAACAAAATGACTCCAGAGCACTTAAAAACCTACTTCCAAAGAAAGGACACTAGAACACTTAAAAAGTGCTTTCAAACGAAATGACTCCAGAGCACTTAAAAACCCGCTTCCAAAGAAAGGACACCAGAACACTTAAATACCCACTTAAAACAAAATGACTCGACAGCACTTAAAAAACATGCGCCCAACGAAATGACTCAGAGCACTTAAAAAACCTGCTTCCAAAAAAAATGACACTAGAACACTTAAAACCTAACTTCCAAATAAATGACCTAAAAGCACATGAACCCTGCTTCCAAAAAATGACTCCAGAGCACTTAAAAACCTGCTTCCAATGAAATGACTCCAGAGCACTTAAAAACCTGCTTCCAAAGGAAATGAATCCAGAGCACTTAAAAACACCAACTCCAATGAAATGACCCCAGAGCACTTAAAAACCCACTTCCAACTAAAGGACACCAGAACACTTAAAACCCTTCTTCCAACGAAATGTCTCCAGAGCACTTAAAAACCCGCTTTCCAAGGAAAGGACACTCCAACACTTAAAAACCCGCTTCCAAAAATGACTCCAGAGCACGTAAAAACGCTGCTTCCAAAGAAATGAATCCAGAGTAATTACAAACCCACTTCCAACGAAATGACTCCAGAGCACTTAAAAACCCGCTTCCAACAAAAATGACTCCAGAGCACTTAAAAACCCGCTTCAACAAAATGACTCCTGAGAATTTAAAACCCGCTTCCAACAAAATGACTCCACAGCAATTAAAAACCGCTTCCAAAGAAAAGAACACCAGAACACTTAAAAACCATTTCCAACAAAATGACTCGAGAGCACTTAAAAACTTGCTTCCAAATAAATGACTCCAGAGCACTTAAAAACCCGCTTCCAAAGAAATGACTCAAGAGCACTTAAAAACCTGCTTCCAATGAAATGACTCCAGAGGACTTAAAAACCGCCTCCAAAGAAATGACTCAAGAGCACTTAAAAACTCCTTCCAAATGAAATGACACCAGAACACTTAAAAACTGGCTTCCAAAGAAATGGACACCAGAGCACTTAAAAACCCGCTGCTTCCAAAAGAAATGACCCCAGAAACACTTAAAAACCCGCTTCAGAACAAAAAACCTACCAGAACACTTAAAAACCCGCCAAACCCCAACAAAATGACTCCAGAGCACATAAAACCCGCTCCAAACAAAAGGACTCCAGAGAACTTAAAAACCTGCTTCCAAAGAAAGAACACCAGAACACTTAAAAACCCGCACTAAAACCAAATGACACCAGAGCACTTTAAAAACCCTGCTTCCAAAACGAAATGACACCAGAGCACTTAAAAACAAGCTCCAAAACGAAATGACTCCAGAGCACTTAAAAACCCGCTTCCAAAAATGACTCCAGAGCACTTAAAACCTTGCTTTCAAATAAAATGACTCCAGAGCACTTAAAAACCCGCTTCCAACTAAATGACTCCAGAGCACTTAAAAACCCGCCTCCAACTAAATGACTCCAGAGCACTTAAAAACCTGCTTCCAACGAAATGACTCAGAACACTTAAAACCGCTTCCAAAGAAATGACTCCAGAGCACTTAAAACCCGCTTAAAGAAATGACCTCAGAGCACTTAAAAACCCGCTTCCAACGAAATGACACTATAACACATAAAAACCCGCTTCCAAAAAAATGACTCCAGAGCACTTAAAAACCCACTTCCAAAGAAATGACACCAGAGCACTTAAAAAGCTGCTTCCAAATAAATGACTCCAGAGCACTTAAAACCCGCTTTCAAAAGAAAGGACACCAGAAACACCATAAAAAATACCCGCACTTAAAAAGAAATGAATCACAGCACTTAAAAACCCTCTTCCAAAGAAATGACTCCAGAGCACTTAAAAACCCGCTTCCAACTAAATGACTCCAGAGCACTTAAAAACCCGCTTCCAAAAGAAAATGACCAAAGAACACTTAAAAACCGCTTCCAACTAAATGACTCCAGAACACTTAAAACCTTGCTTCCAAAAAATGACTCCAGAGCACTTAAAAACCCACTTAAAACCTCCAGAGCACTTAAAAACCCGCTTCCAAACAAATGACTCCAGAGCACTTAAAAACCCGCTAAACAAATGACACCAGAGCACTTAAAAACCGCTTCCAAAGAAATGACTCCAGAGCACTTAAAAACCTGCTTTCCAACAAAATGACTCCAGAGACTTAAAACCTGCTTCATGAAATGACCCAGAGCACTTAAAAACCCTAAAAAATGACTCCAGAGCACTTAAAACCCGCTAAAATGAAATGACTCCAGAGCACTTAAAAACCCGCTTCAACCAAATGAATCGAGAGCACTTAAAAACCCGCTACCAAAGAAATGACTCCAGAGCACTTAAAAACCCTGCCAAAAAAAAAGGATACCAGAGCACTTAAAAACCCGCTTCCAAAGAAATGACAGCAGAGCACTTAAAAACCCGCTAACAAAATGACCTCAGAGCACTTAAAAACCCACTTCCAACAAAATGAATCCAGAGTAAAAACTTAAAAAAAAATGACCCCAGAGCAATTAAAAAACAACTGACACCAGAGCACTTAAAAACCCGCTTCCAACGAAATGACTCCAGAGCACTTAAAAACCCGCTCCAACGAAAGGACACCCAGAACACTTAAAACCCGCCTAAAAAAATGACCTCAGAGCACTAAAACCCGCTTGCAAAGAAATGACTCCAGAGCAATTAAAAACCTGCTTCCAAAGAAAATGACTCCAGAGCACTTAAAAACCCGCTTCAAAAAAATGGCTCCAGAGCACTTAAAAACCCGCTTTTAAATAAAATGACTCCAGAGAATTTAAAAACACGATTCCAACGAAATGACTCCAGAGCACTTAAAACCCGCCTAAACAAATGAACACCAGAACACTTAAAAAATCGCTTCCAAAAAAAAATGACTCCAGAACACTTAAAACCCGCTTCCAAATAATGACTCCAGAGCACTTAAAAACCCGCTTTCCAAATAAATGTCTCCAGAGCACTTAAAACCCGCTTCCAAACGAAATGACTCCAGAGCACTTAAAAACCCGCCCAAAGAAATGACTAAAGAGCACTTAAAAACCCGCTTCCAAAGAAATGACCCAGAGCACTTAAAAACCTGCTACAACGAAATGACACCAGAACACTTAAAAACCCGCCCAAAATAAAATGACTCCAGAGCACTTAAAAACCCTTCCAAAAAAAGGACTACCAGAACACTTAAAAACCCGCCACCAACAAAATGACTCCAGAGCACATAAAAACCAGCTTCCAACAAAAAGACTCCAGAGCACTTAAAAACCCCACTTCCAAAGAAAGGACACCAGAACACTTAAAAACCCGCATCCAAAAAAAATGACTCCAGAGCACTTAAAAACCCGCTTTAAAAAAAGGACACCAGAACACTTAAAGACCAGCTTAAAAACAGAAATGAATCCACAGCAATTAAAAACACTCTTCCAAAGAAATGACTCGAGAGCACTTAAAAACCTGCTTTCAAGGAAATGACTCAGAGCATTTAAAAACCCGCTTCCAACAAATGACCACAGAACACTTAAAACCCACTTCCAACGAAAAGATACCAGGATACTTAAAAACCTGCCTAAACGAACAGACTCCAGAGCAGTTAAAAACCGGCTTCCAAAGAAATGACTCCAGAGCACTTAAAGACCCGCTTAAAACGAAATGACTCCACAGCAATTAAAAACCGCTTAAAACGAAATGACTCTAGAGCACTTAAAAACCCGCTTCCAACGAAATGAATCCAGAACACTTAAAAACCACCTACCAAAGAAATGACTCCAGAGCACTTAAAACCTGCTTCCAACGAAATTACACCAGAAGACTTAAAAACCCGCTTCCAAAGAAAGGACAAGAACACTTAAAAACACGCTTTCCAAAAAATGACCCAGAGCACATAAAAACCAATTCAAAAAATGAATCCAGAGTACTTAAAACCCGCTCCAACAAAATGACTCCAGAGCACTTAAAAAACCCGTTTCCAAAGAAATGACTCCAGAACACTTAAAAACCCGCTTCCAATGAAATGAATCCAGAGCACTTAAAACCCAACTCCAAATCTAAATTACCCCAGAGCACTTAAAAACCACTTCCAACTAAATGACACCAGAACACTTAAAAACCTGCTTCCAAAGAAATGTCTCCAGAGCACTTAAAAACCCACTTCCAAGGAAAGGACACCAGAACACTTAAAAACACGCTTCCAAAAAATGACCTCAGAGCACTTAAAAAAAAAATGTTTCCAAAGAAATGAATCCAGAGTAATTACAAACCCGACTTCCAACTAAATGACTCCAGAGCACTTAAAAACCGCTCTCCAACTAAATGACTCCAGAGCACTTAAAACCCGCCTAATGAAATGACTCAGAGCACTTAAAAACCTGCTTCCAACGAAATGATACCAGAACACTTAAAAACCAACTCCAAAGAAATGACTCCAGAGCACTTAAAAAACACTTCCAAAAAAAATGACACTAGAGCAATTAAAAACCCGCTTCCAACGAAATGAACACAAGAACACTTAAAAACCCGCTTTCCAAAGAAAAATGACTCCAGAACACTTAAAACCTTGCTTCCAAATAAATGACTCCAGAGCACTTAAAAAACCCGCTTCCAAAGAAATGACTCCAGAGCACTTAAAAACCCACTTCCAAAGAAATGACTCAAGAGCACTTAAAACCTGCTCCAACAAAGGACCCAGAACACTTAAAAACCCCTTCCAAAGAAATGACTCCAGAGCACTTAAAAACCCGCTTGCAACAAAATGACCCCAGAGCACTTAAAAACCCGCTTCCAAAGAAAGGACACCAGAACACTTAAAAACCCGCCTAAAACGAAATGAGTCCAGAGCACTTAAAACCCGCTTTCCAACAAAAGGACTCAGAACACTTAAAAACCCGCCACCAACAACATGACTCCAGAGCACTTAAAAACCCGCTTCCAACGAATGACACCAGAACAATTAAAACACGCTTCCAAAACAAAATGACTCCACAGCAATTAAAAACGCTTAAAACAAATGACTCCAGAGCACTTAAAAACCCGCTTCCAATGAAATGAATCCAGAGCACTTAAAAACACGCTACCAACGAAATGACTCCAGAGCACTTAAAACCTTGCTTCCAAATAAATGACTCAAGGAAATGAATCCAGAGCACTTAAAACCCGCTTCAAAAAAATGACTCGAGAGCACTTAAAAACTTGCTTCCAAATAAATGACTCCAGAGCACTTAAAAACCCGCCTCCAACTAAATGACTCCAGAGCACTAAAACCCGCTTCCAACAAAATGACTCCAGAACACTTAAAACCCGCCACCAAAGAAATGACTCAAGAGCACTTAAAAACCTGATTCCAACAAAAGGATACCAGAACACTTAAAAACCCGCCTCCAAAGAAATGACTCCAGTGCACTTAAAAACCCTCTTCCAACAAAATGACTCAGAGAACTTAAAAACCCACTTCCAAAAAAAAGGACACTAGAACACTTAAAGACCCGCTTAAAACAGAAATGACTCCACAGCAATAAAAAACACTCTTCCAAAGAAATGACTCGAGAGAGCACTTAAAAACCTGCTTCCAAGGAAATGACTCCAGAGCATTTAAAACCCACTTCCAACAAAATGACCACAGAACACTTAAAAACCCACTTCCAATGAAAGGATACCAGGATACTTAAAAACCGCTTCCAAACGAACTGACTCCAGAGCACTTAAAACTTTGCTTCCAAAGAAATGACTCCAGAGCACTTAAATACCCGATTAAAACGATGTGACTCCACAGCAATTAAAAACACGCTTTAAAAACCAAATGACTCTACAGCAATTAAAAACGCCTCCAACTAAAATGACTCCAGAGCACTTTAAACCCGCTTAAAACGAAAATGACTCCACAGCAATTAAAAAACACGCTTTCCAACGAAATGACTCCAGAGCACTTAAAAGAGCCGCTTAAAACAAAATGAGTCCACAGCAATTAAAAAACATGCTTCCAACAAAATGAATCCAGAAGACTTAAAACCAGCTACCAAAGAAATGACTCCAGAGCAATTAAAAAACTTGCTTCCAACAAAATGACTCCAGAGCACTTAAAAACCCGCTTCCAACTAAATGACTCCAGAGCACTTAAAAACCTGCTTCCCAACAAAATGACTCCAGAACACTTAAAAACCCGCCTCCAAAGAAATGACTCCAGAGCACTTTAAAAACCCCTTCCAAAGAATGGACACTAGAACACTTAAAAACCCGCTTAAAACAAAATGACTCCAGAGCAATTAAAAACACTTCCAAAGAAATGACTACAGAGCACTTAAAAACACGCTTCAAGGAAATGACTCCAGAGCATTTAAAAACCACTTCCAACAAATGACCACAGAACACTTAAAAACCCGCTTCCAACGAAAGGACAACAGAGCATATTTAAAAACCTGCTCCAAAGAACTGACTCCAGAGCACTTAAAAACTTGCTTCCAAAGAAATGACTCAGAGCACTTAAAGACCCGCTTCCAAAGAAATGACTCCACAGCACTTAAAAACCGCTTCCAAAGAAATGACTCCAGAGCACTTAAAAACCCGCTTCCAACAAAATGACTCCAGAGCACTTAAAACCTACTTCCAACCAGAAATGACTCCACAGCAATTAAAAACCTGCTTCCAACAAAATGACACCAGAGCACTTAAAAAGCTGCTTAAAACGAAATGACTCCAGAGCAACTTAAAAACGCCGTCCAATGAAATTACTCCAGAGCATTTAAAACCCGCCCAACGAAAATGAACCTCAGACCCGCCTAACGAAAAAATCCAGAGCACCAAAAAACCAGCTACCAATGAAATGACTCCAGAACACTTAAAAACCTGCTACCAATGAAAGGATACCAGAAGACTAAACACCCTTTCCAAAGAAAGGACACCATTACACTTAAAAACACGCTGCCAAAAAAATGACTTCAGAGCACTTAAAAACCTGCTTTCCAACGGAATGAATCCAGTGTACTTAAAAACCCGCTTCAAAAAAAATGACTCCAGAGCACTTAAAACCCGCTTCCAACTAAATGACTCCAGAGCACTTAAAAACCTGCTTCCAAAGAAATGACTCCAGAGTACTTAAAACCCGCTTCCAACTAAATGACTCCAGATACTAAAACCTCTTCCAAAAATGACCCAGAGCACTTAAAAACCCGCCAAAGAAATGACTCAAGAGCACTTAAAACCTGCTTCCAACAAAAGGATATCAGAACACTTAAAAACCCGCTTCCAACAAAAGGACTCCAGAAAAAAAAACCTCTTCCAACAAAATGACTCCAGAGAACTTAAAAAAACCCACTTCCAAAAAAAAAAGGACACCAGAACACTTAAAAACCCGCCTAAAACAAAATGACACCAGAGCACTTAAAAACCCACATCCAAAGAAAGGACACCAGAACACTTAAAGACCCGCTTAAAACAAAATGACTCCACAGCAATAAAAAAAACACTCTTCCAAAGAAATGACTCGAGAGCACTTAAAAACCTGCTTAAAAGGAAATGACTCCAGAGCATTTAAAAACCCACTTCCAACAAAAATGACCACAGAACACTTAAAAACCCACTTCCAACGAAAAGGACACCAGATATTTAAAAACCCGCCTCCAAGGAACTGACTCCAGAGCACTTAAAACTTTGTTTCCAAAGAAATGACTCCAGAGCACTTAAATACCCGGGCAAAAAAAATGACTCCACAGCACTTAAAAACACGCTTAAACCAAAATGACTCCACAGCACTTAAAAACGCCCAACTAAAAATGACTCCAGAGCACTTTAAAACCCGCTTAAAACGAAATGACTTCCACAGCAATTAAAAACCTGCTTCCAACGAAATGACTCCAGAACACTTAAAGAGCCGCTTAAAACAAAATGAGTCCACAGCAATTAAAATCATGCTTCCAACAAAATGAATCCAGAAGACTTAAAAACCAGCTACCAACGAAATGACTCCAGAGTAATTAAAACTTGCTCAAATAAATGACTCCAGAGCACTTAAAACCCGCTCCAACTAAATGACTCCAGAGCACTAAAAACCCGCTTCCAACAAAATGACTCCAGAACACTTAAAAACCCACTACCAAAGAAAGGATACCAGAAGACTTAAAACCCGCTTCCAAAGAAAGGACACCAGAACACTTAAAAACCCGCTTCCAAAGAACTGACTCCAGAGCACTTAAAAACTTGCTTCCAAAGAAATGACTACAGAGCACTTAAAGACCCACTTAAAAAAAATGACCACACAGCAATTAAAACCCGCTTCCAACGAAAGGACACCAGAACACTTAAAAACCCGCTTCCAAAAAAATGACAACAGAGCACTTAAAACCTGCTTCCAACGAAAGGACACCAGAACACTTAAAAACCTGTTCCAACGAAATGACTCGAAAGCAAAATAAATCCTTGCTTCCAAGGAAATGACTCCAGCACTTAAAACCAGCTTCCAACAAAATGACTCCAGAGCACTTAAAAAACCGCTTCCAGTGAAATGACTCCAGAGCACTTAAAAACCCACTGCCAAAGAAATGACTCAGAGAATTTAAAACCTGCTACCAACGAAAGGATACCAGAAGACTTAAAAACCGCTTCCAAAGAAAGGACACTCAGAACACTTAAAAACATGCTTCCAAAAAATGACCTTTAGAGCACGTAGAAAAACGCTTCCAATGAAAGGAAACCAGAACATTTAAAACCTGCTTCCAACGAAAATGACTCTGAGCACTTAAAAACCTGCATCCAAACGAAAGGATCCCAGAACACTTAAAAAACCGCTTTCCAAGGTATTGACTCCAGAAAACTTAAAACCTGCTTCCAACGAAATGACCCCAAAGCACTTAAAAACCGCCAAAAAAAAAGGACAAGAGATCACTTAAAAACCCGCTACAACGAAATGACTTAGGAACTTAAAAACTTGCTTCCAAAGAAATGACTCCAAAGCACTTAAAAAACCTGCTTTCCAAGGAAAATGACTCCAGAGCACTTAAAAAACCCACTTCCAAATGAAAGGAAACTAGAACATTTAAAAACCTGCTTCCAATGAAATGACTCAAGAGCACTTAAAAACCCACCTCCAATGAAAGGAAATCAGAACAACATAAAAACCTGTTTCCAACAAAATGACTCCAGAGCACTTAAAAACTTGAACTAAATGACACCAGAGCACTTAAAAACCAGCTTCAAACAAAAGGACACCAGAACACTTAAAACCCGCCCCAACAAACTGACTCCAGAGCACTTAAAACCTTGCTTCCAAAGAAATGACTCCAGACCACTTAAAACCCGCTTCTAAATAAAAGGACACGAGAACACTTAAAAACCCGCTTAAACGAATTGACTCCAGAGCACTTAAAATTTTGCTTCCAAAGAAATGACTCCAGAGCACTTTAAAGACCCACTTAAAACGACATATGACTTCCACAGCAATTAAAACCCGCTCCAAAGAAAGGACACCAGAACACTTAAAAACCCGGGATTCCAAAAAAATGACAACAGAGCACTTAAAAACCGCTTCCAACAAAAGCACACCAGAACACTTAAAAACTGTTTCAAACAAATGAATCCAGGGTACTTACAAACCCGCTTCCAACCAAACGACTCCAGAGCACTTAAAAACCCGCTTCCAAGGAAATGACTCCAGAGCACTTAAAAACCGCTCCAAATCTAAAAATGACCCCAGAGCACTTAAAAACCCGCTTATAAAAAGAACACCAGAACACATAAAACCAGCTTCCAACAAAATGAATACAGAGCACTTAAAACCAGCTTCCAAACTAAATGACTTATATACCAAACTATCATGAAATGCTGCCTCGGAGCAGTTAAAACCTGCTACCAGTGAAAGGATACCAGAAGACTAAAACACGCCTTCCAAAGAAAAGGACACAGAACACTTAAAACCGCTCAACAAATGACTCAGAGCACTTAAAACCCTCCAACAAATGACTCAGAGCACTTAAACCCGCTCAACAAAGACACCAGAACATTAAAACCGTTTCCAACGAAATGATCCAGAGTTTTAAACCTGCTTCAACTAAATGACTCAGACACTTAAAAACCGCTTTCCAAGAAATGACCAGAGCACTTAAAACCCGCTTCAACAAATGACCCAGAGCACTTAAAACTGCTTCCAAGAAATGACCCAGACACTTAAAACCGCTTCAAAGAATGACTCTGAGCACTTAAAAACCGCTCCAAGAAAGGATACCAGAAACTTAAAAACCCGCTCCAAAAAAGAAACAGACA